>CAKALG010003089.1:0-18721 GCA_916700815.1 Helicolenus hilgendorfi
AGCGATGGATGCCCTATCCATCATGGCGGCCCTTGCTGGTGGGCTAAGGAGCCGACATGTGGTGGTGAGGGAGAGGTGGTCAGTGAGGAGTCAGCACTCTTTGACTACTCCAGATCCATCATCCAGACAAGAGCGGCACAGAATCTGTCTGTGTGGTGACAGCCGGCAGAATGGCTTCTTCCACTCTGGGCAAAGTGCAATGTGCTGACCAGGGGAAAAAGGTTGTAAGAGGGCCGGTCAGGATGATATCGTTTAGAGGATTTGGGGGAATCAACACTATCAAAGAGCAAGACCCTGTGTTGGCAGATAGAAAGAAGAAGGCAGCTTAGGAGGATATGAGTCATGGGTTTATGTCTTATTTGAGGTGGAAAGAAGTATCTATATAACGGTGAACTATAACACAGATTATTAGATTATAGATAAGAAACGATGACTAAAGAGGGTGTAGTGATATTTGTGTTTGATCAGTTTAAGCAATTGCACCTGTTCACACATATACAGGCAAGAAATTGATGACTCAGAGTGAGTCAGATTTTGATTCATCCGACCCCATAATGTAACACATCTATAGACAAATGTGACGGAGCGAGAGAAAGACGGTGCCGCATGCAGGTTAAGAGAAAAAGATCAATCTTGAGAGATGGATAGAGAGAGGAAAGAGGGGAGAGGGAGAGCAGAGGACACATGCATGAGAGAGTTCACAGTGGGTACCAACCTCCTGTTGATCTGAAGAATTAGAGTCATAGGGAAAACGCAGCAGGGGCACAAATGCTGGTCTCGTTATACGATATATCAGCACTTGGTAAAAGAAAAAAAAAAGAACATGTTTTTTTCTTGCCAGTTCAGGTGGAGTGCGACAACTCAAGTCATATCGTTGTTGTGCTACAGATCAGTAAAGAAGGAATGCTTAACTCCAACAGCCAAAACCACGGCAGCGCAGGTGAGCTCAAAAAACCTCTGAAGACACTTTAAAACAGTTGTCTTTCAGTCTTTATATCATTACTTGTCAGGAGCAATGTCATCCACTATTTACAGAGTAATCTGCACACGTCTAATCTCTGCACACTGATGTAGTCGGTGACCCTGCAGCGCTCCGACAGAGCACTCTGTCTTTTTAACTGCCACTGCCTTTTTTTTTGGCTCTGGACTGGAGGTGGTTTTGTTCCCCAACAAGCAGGGAATGCTAAACACACCAAAACTCTGAGGTCAAGTCGCAGCGAAGACCCATTAGGACATGAGCTAGTTAAACTCTGACACTCTGCCCCCTCAGCCCTGACCTCCACCGGCAGGATGCTTCTGATAAGGCTAGTTTAGGAGCTTCTCCACACATTGTTAAGGCAGGGAACCAGGAAGGGGAGGAAACAAAGAGCTATATTGAGACTTTTGCTGGATTTGAGTTTTATAGGAGCAGCTGCATAATGGTAAAAGGTATTTGTGGTCTTGTTAATATCTGTTATCCGTCCGACCCAAACTAAACACTGTTTAACTCTATATTTCTAAATAAAGAAATCTGTTACTGAGACGTCTGCTTTGCTAAACACGTCACCTATCTCAGACCAACACTGGTGTCAGCTCATTAGACGGAGCGAGCGGCTTGCACAGACAAGGTATTTTATAGGCAATCCTCTCCTGCAAAAGAACAGAGACCACAGAGAATACAAACCTAATTGCATCACTCCAACATGACAAGAGGCAGATACAGAACCCTGCAGTCATACAATTCATCAGAGGAGAAAGATAGAGGGGAAAAATGGAGAATGAAATCATTTTTTTCGCGCACATGACGCAAGGGGATCTATAGCATTCATGAACAGGGATTACCTTATGCTTTGTCATTGTGGAGTGATAGCAGGAGAGATGTGCTTTCATTTTTTCAGTGCACGGATGAGACAACCACTGGGATGCTCCCTGTGTTTTGCAGACACAGAAGCAGGTCGTACACTGCACCCTTTGACAAAATGAATCACAGAAAACACCTCCAAAAGCACCTGTATCCAATACAGAGGAACATGGCTGGATGCCAGGTTCACAAATCCGGTGTAAATAATGAATGTTGTTTCACACACACACAACAAATGCAAAAGTGCACTGAGTCTGAGTACAAAAAAAACACATAGAGGAAGCTTGTGGAAAAGCTAAATCAATGAAACAGGGTGAGAGACGGTCAAGGGAATGTCGAGATGAAAATGTCTGCCGTATTGTACGGTTTCATTTTCACATAGATTACACTGGAAGACACAGGGCGGAGCTGGGTGGATGTGTTCGACTGAATGTGCGTGTGTGTAATCTGACCCACAGTATTAGTCTAATCTAAATCAACAGATCCAATCATGCCGCAGGTATCATTTAGCAATGAGGGCATTGTGCCTTTGCGATGTGCAATCTTCTGCTGATTGGAGCGCTATGAAAAGCGGGTGCCGAGCTGCTCGCATAAGCTTCAAACCAACTCCCAACACTGCCTGAACTGAAAAGGCACAGATACGCTGCTAGTGTTTTTTTCCCCACTTCTGAACAAAAGATTAGCTGCTTTGCAGAACAGAGATGAGTCACATCAGACTGTGACGATTATTAACTGAGTGACAATTAAGGGAGAGACAGTCTCTATCAGTCATTTTTCACAGTTACAATTGAGAATCAGAATCTTTTTTACTCCATGTTAGCTCATCATGCGCTGAACAGTGACTGGCAGCTGTATCTATAGCAACGAGTTTTCACTGCATCCCAGTTTAATGCCATATACTAATATTAGCCATGTTTTGAGAACTCATTTAGGCACCAGAAAAAAAGGGAAAAGATGTAAATGCCAAAGTGCCAACATGTCTGCCTTAATTGCAGGAATTTGGATGGAATTAACAGTGTTAGTGGACAGAAAACAAGAAGAAAAGTAAAAAGAAATAGTGCCAATTTCAAGTTGACGGCTTACTTAGCTAGTAGCAACTTAATGGTGCAGTGTGTAGGATTTGGCGACATCTAGTGGTGTGGTTGCAGATTGCAACCAACCGAGTACCCCTCTGCTCATCCCTGTCTTTCCAAGACTGCAGTAACGTAGGCTGCCGAGTGCAAAACTGTGGTAACGCTATTCGCCTCACTCAGAAATCATCCTCATCATAATAACACTACTTTAGGAGCAACGGAAGTCAGTCGGAAGTTTTTTCACAAAAAGTGAAAGGCTCTCTAGAGCCAGCGTTTGGTTTGTCCGTTCTGTGCTATTGTAGAAACATGACAGAGCAACTATTTCTGCTAATAGATCACTGTTCCTTTTACTAAATTACTTACTTAAATCCACCAATAGTTGCAGGACAGATAAATATGTTGTGGTAATGTTTCAATAAAATCCATGTTTTGTTTGGTACCGAGTTCGACAACACATTATTGCATAATTTCCTGTTGGGGCAAATAGATATGTTATAGGTTAATTTATTGGATACCAACTGGAGATTAGTACAAAGTATGATTTTTTTTATGTCTACAGTATTAGTTTATGAGGAGTTGGGACACACTCATTGTCTCCTCGCTGCAGTTGTAGCCTTTTGTTCTATTTTTTAAAATGAGCGTCTTCTCCTCGGGCTAAACCTGGAAATAAATGAGTTGGCTCCCACTAATTGAGCAGTAATCGTGATGTGTCGTTTGTTTCCGTTGAAGAAACATCATTTGCTGATAAACATTTTTTCTAATCACAGCTGCTGCAGGCACTGCTTGCCTGTTTAGTGCCAAGGTGACCCGAACAAAACAGGAAATAATGTGACATGAAATAGGGACGCTGCCAGGAGCAAAATAGCCTGTCACGCTTCCTCAATATGAGGAAATGATGAGTGCTATTTTCCAAATAAATCTGGTACCGCTACTATTAAAAAGGTGGAAAACAATCAATAGCTTTCCCACAATGCATTTGTGTCACTGCTAACTAGCAACTGGTCTGTGAATAGATGAGTGAGCAGATGCAAATTGTTTCCCGTTGTGGTGATTATGAGGTGAGCACATCTCATAAACCTTTTCTTGACAACCTAATTGATCACAGCAGGAGACATAATAAAGGCTTTAAACAAACTGAGAAGTATATCAAGGGACCGTTGCATTATAGCTTAATTTAATTATATACCATAATCACATTACTTTAGACCTGAAAAAGTCACCGGTCTTACTTTAATCTCCCCTCTCTTACTTTTGGTCATGCAACTTGGCTAGTGGGTCCCTGGGGGTCACTATAATAACTTGGCTCCTCAGACAGCAAGTTGACTTCTGTAAGTGGCGGAGAGGCACCCCAGGCAAAAACATTGTTTTTCACACACTCAATTTTGAGATTTTGGGCTATTAAGCTTCTTCTTTCAGACTAGTGGAAAGAAAACATCCAAAATACACATTTAGGTGTTTATTTTTCTACACTTTGTCTATTTGCGTCTGTAGATTTCTCCTAAAATCACCAAAAGTTAGCATTAGATAATGCCTCATTTGCATATTCAAACCTAAAATTTCCGAAAACTTGTAATACAAAAATAATGTATGTCTTAATGTTAGTAATCAAATGGGGAAGTTCCATGGTGATAGCTATTAGTTAAACAGGTTTAACCTATTCACCTGTAGTGTCTTCAAAATGTATGTAATTTAACAATCCCTATGTTTAAAGGCTGTTTTCTCTAAATGAGTGTTTTTTCTCTCAGACTCTGCGCCAGAAATCTCCACTTCAGTATCACTTACATACACCAAACTTTCCAGTTTCATTCCTATCTATATTCTGAAGGTTTTTATAGAGGGTTTTGTTCATATATCATTCATAGCCTGATTTATAGAACATTTTATTCCTAAAAACTTGGCGAAAATGGATTCTTTATGGCTGTTGACAGTGTCTTCTGATTTATGGAGCGATAAAAAGAGAGATCCAAAAATTCCCTCAGTAAAAATCTTTGACTCTAATAATCCAACAAAATGAAATAAAAATGTTGAACCTGGCTTTATCCAATGTTCACATTTCTGTTCTGGAAATGTATGCAAATTAGCACATATTTCATAAGGTAATGCGTCTTTTGCATATTTAAACATAAAATTTCAGAAAACTTGCAATACAAAAAATAATTGTCTTAATGTAAGTAATCAACTGGGGAAGTTTCATCATGATATCTATTCATTTGTTTTTTTACCCTATTCACCTGGGGTGTCTCCCCTTAACACGGCAACGGCAACAACATGCTAAGAGCTCTATCTGCTCATACTGTTGCTACTTCACAATACCCTTCATGCAATCTGCTGTTCATATTTTTTAGTACATCTGCACATCCACCAGCACACAGATCCAGTCCCCACCCATCCACCTGCTGTGTATACAATTTTGACTAATGGTTTGATTCAATGTGAGTGAAGGGGGGATTATTGGCCAGATTTCAGTCTATATAAGCGAGAGGATGAGCTCGTCACAACTCAGTCATCAGGCACCTCATTTACGGGAAGTGATCTGGGCCTCCAGATCCCCAGGCTCATGGCTTTGGTAGAAACCAAATCAGAAATGTCATTAAGTGGGTCTCATCATCAAGTGATGCCATTCTCTTTCTCTCTCGTTACACTCGCACAAGCTTGGCACGTACACACACATGCACTCTCGCAGACACCCATAGACTTTACTGCCCCTAACAGGATGCACTTCGACAGACAGTAATGAAAGTGTCTCATTCGCGATTCCAATCAAAAGCTCATCAATCACAACTTGCATCTAAAAAAGCCTCACGCACTCCCCGGCTCTTGGTGGAAGAAGGTGAATAGGAGGGAGCCTCGCTGCAAACCTGGGCCAAATGTAATCATGTGCTATCAAAAACAAACAGGCTGCCGGGATAAAGACGGAGCTCCGCAGAAAAACTACAGTTTCCTAAAGCTCATCATTGGAATGAGGCTGTTTAGCTGATAGCAGATCAAGGCAGACTATTGGAGGAGGAGAACATAAAGGGGATGAGCATATGAATCACACGTTTCTACATTTCTTATAGTTCTAGTTTATTTGCAGTGATGAAGCGCTGAAGCAAAGAGATAAAAAGTGCACACACTGATGAAATGCAGTTATGAAGAACAATACTGAATGGTGAGAAAAAGTAGCACAAGAGGCTCACGTCAATATAAACAAAAATAAACTATATTAAAATCACAGGCTACAGCAGAATTAAATTTAGAGTACTAAACATAGAATCAGTATGGAAGAAAATACAAAATTAAACAAAAATGTTACCCATAAATTATATTAAAATAGCCCCATTAGAGGTAGAACATAAAAACAGGGGAGCAATATTGTGTATGCGCGTCCGTGTGTGTTCAGTGTTGCTAGTCACACTCTCAACTGGTTGTACGAGAAGCACATATGCTGCCACATATAACTTTGACAGCAGCTTTGTTTTGTTTATTTCTTCACACTTCACACTAGTGGGGGTGTATCTCCAAGGAGGCAACCGTAACCAACTAGAAATGGCGTTGACTAAAGCAAACAACAATACTGGCTATAATGAATAAAGAAACAGAAATAGATGATGGCAATTCAGAATTCAGAAGCCACTTTACAGATTTAACAAAAGGCAACGAACCAGAATATGACGGGAGAAGCTTCTGTGTAAGACGACAAAACCAGTTACAGTATGTGAGAGTTTTAGCTAGTCGCCGATGGTCACACAGCGGGGGCTATTGTGCAAAAAAAAGACCTTATCCCTGTCTTCTTCTTCTTCTTCTTTCTTATGAAAAAATGGATTTAAAACTTTCACAGCAATAATGTCAATTTATTTGTGTGTTAAAAGTCTGTGCTTAAAAGCAACAGGTGGATGAAACACGAGCCTGTGCAACAAGTTAGTGTCGCAGAATAGCTGATGTGTATCAGTTGGCATGTGGATTCAGTATAGAGCTGCAATGATTAATCAATTAATCGACTAAGTGTCAACTATTGAATTAATTGCCAACTATTTTGATAATTGATTTATCAGTTTGAGTCATTTTTAAGAAGAAAAAGTAAAATTTCTCTGATTCCAGCTTCTTAAATGTGAATATTTTCTGGTTTCTTTACTCCTCTGTGACAATAAACTGAATATCTTCGTGTTGTGGACAAAACAAGACATTTGAGAACGTCATCTTGGGCTTTGGGAAACACTGATTGACATTTTTCATAATTTTCTGACATTTTATAGACAAGAAAATAATCGACAGATTAATCCACAATGAAAATAATCATTAGTTGCAGCCCTAATTCAGTATAGTATTTTTAGTAGTTTAGTATTTTACTGTTAAATCCCTGTAAGGTTGTTAGATTAGTGTCCACTTTACAGTCTAATACAATCAAATGCAACTGTTCTGCCATATATAGTCTATAGTTTGCCTTGTTGACACTGTAATAGAGATGCTAATTAAATTATGTTTTAGAATTGCATTGTTGTGCTGGACTGCATTAAATGGAGAGGTGTTTTTAATGTTGTGTCCTCCCTATTTACATACATGATGGGGGCAGAAGGTTAGAAACACCTCTCACATAATGCAGTCCAGTTACCACCATATGTTCATCCATAATAAACATTAGATTATACAGGTGTGAATAATAACAGGGCCAATGAGTGCGCAGCAGCATGTATGGATAGTGAATTCAGTCAAAAGCTAATTTCACAGAGGGATTCCAGCTAATTTTCTGCATGTATGATTCCTTATTTTCATTTATATAGAAGAAGGCTGCATATTTAGTTGATGAGAAAGTAGTTCAGTACTACTGTTGCTCAAAGTGGCTATTATAACAATTACCGTCTCTGAAGCTCCAATCTGAATGGGATTGGATGTAAGCCCAGGCAAAGGTCTGCAATAATGGTTTAGACAAGAGCACTGTGTGACTGTGTTTCTGCCCCTCTTGCTCCCAACACGTGAAAACACATGTTGTTGAAGCACTTGCTCTATTTGAGCTTCTGTTCTTCTACAATAGGAAAAAACAACAACTATGTACAGTAAAAAAGGAATTGAAAAGTCCACTCACCCACTCACATTGGGCGGTAAAGAAAGGATAAGGTATTTTTTTTTTTTTAAACGTCAGAAGTTGCAAACAAATATCACCCATAAGTAACACCATCATTCCACACTGTGCCCTCTGAAGCCAAGTAAATTCTGCACCAATGAATCTGTTGGTGGAGAAATCTGGCAAAAGAACAACCTGCGATGGTGAGGGCCAAAGTTTGTCTAATTCACCATTGGCAGTGTTGGACACGTCGGTCAGAGCTTATTGCTAATCAAACTATTAAAACAGGATGCATGACTTATCCAGTTCAGTGTGAGAAAGTAGTAGTTTTAGACTGCTTGTCTGATGGCAATGCAATCACGGATGAAATGCAGCGATAAAGAACAATGCTGTGCAGATTATCCATCCATCCATTATCTGTAACCGCTGGGGGGGGGCTGGAGCCGATCCCAGCTGATGTTGGGCGAAGGCGAGGTACACCCTGGACAGGTTGCCAGACTATCACAGAGCTGACACCTGTGCAGATTAGTGTTGTGAAAAATATCTAAGTATCGATACATATCGATAATATTTGAAACAGTTTCAATAGTAATTTTCTGCAGTATTGATACACGGGTACCAGCTGAGCTTTCTGCTCTCTCTTCGACAGTGGGTTGAGACAGACAGACAGACAGACATATTTTTCAAGGTATTGTATTAGAGTTACAAATTCCATTATCGTGACAACACTAGTACAAGTGCAAAGAAATAGGAAAGATAGCACATTTTGATGTATTCTATTATTATTTTTATTTCAAATATGTTTACAGCTATATCCACATTCCATTAGGAAATTGTGAAAATGCATTAATAGCCAATGGGTAAACACCTTTTTTCACAAAAGTGTGCATACAGTATACAATAAATACACAGCCATGTATCGCTCTTTTTTACTTATTCTTTTATCAGATGTCGCCTGATTTTCTCAGTTTTACTTGGTACAATACTGACCAGCCCTGTTCTATGTATATAGTATATACTCATACATAACACAGTTATCATGCATGTGATATTATTTTGTTCACATATAGCCTTTCAGGGCTTTTATAATGCAGACTTATGCAGACCTATTAAAGCTGAAAGGTTGAAGGCATGAAAGTCTTACTGTAAAAACCTTTTCACTTACTTTTTCCTGCACAGGAATAAAGAAATTGCATTACTGAAAAAGTATAAGAAGAGGGGGGAGGACCGGGGGAGGAGGGGAATGGCAGCTGGTACTGCACTTGTGAGGGATAAGGTCAGTGGCAGAAATACCCACACTGAGTCTCTAGGGACAACCGCAGAAACATTCAAATCCTCAAATCTCAAATAAACACCTCTCTAGGGAAGCGGAATATTTATTTATTTATTTTTTCCCTCCTCCATCTCATTGCATTCAGAAGGCCTCCACCCGTGGTTATTATTCACTGCTCATTATCACTGCTCTGATTAATAAGAGCAATTTCAGGGTCCCCTGGTATTAGAGCGGGAAAAAAGGAGTGGTGTGTTTTCTGTTATAAACACAGTGAGTGTGCTACTTAGAATAGAAAGAAGGAGGGAAAGCAGCAGGTGATATTTGCCTAAGCTCCTTATCTGAGCGCCTGCAGCTTAAGGATTTCACAATCATTTCTCAATAAATAAGAAAACATATCTCTTTGGTCAAGAACTGGTCAAGACCAACCTGTACTTGACAATAAATCCCAGCAGGTATGAAATCTTTTACTCATTTCTTCACGTGACCCGAGCGTAACAATTTATTCACGATTTGAGACTATTTTTGAGATGGTGCATAAGCAGGTCCCCGTTTTTATATGTCCCTTTAACTTCAATTATTAATTACCAGAAGGGAAAGAACCAGCTTGCCTGTGTGAGGAAGACTGCGGCGCTACAGTATCGCAACATAACAGCTCCTACTGTGCAGACAGCCCTCTATCTGTTACCGCCGATGGTCAGTGCTCTCCGACACACACTCTCCCTCACACAGTCCTGTGGTGACAATAAAACTAACTGTCGACTCTGTCACAAAAAACAAGTCTCCTGTGCCGAGGGTCTCCCAAAATTCTGATGAGCGGGTCAGTTCAGGTCAGCAGACAGCAGCAGACGACGCCTTGAAAAAGGCAAAGACCAAACGTTATTCCTCCCAACAGGAATGGCTCATGGTTTATGTGGCAGTAGGCTGTATACTGTTCTAACTGTGGTCAATGTGGGAAATGAGGATTTCTGAGTTGACCAAACATTGTACACACAAAGCAGCCCGTAACACAAGAATCAATACACAATATAAAACATATACATGGACTGGAAGTGAGTCTAACGCCTCGTTTCCACACAGTTTTGTCTTGTGTCCGTAAATACGTATACTATACAGATTACGTACAACGCAAGGAAATGCATCTCTTTACGGATGGATAGAAATGACACTACAGATATGGGAGGGAAGTTCATTTTGTTCAGTTTGACGACATGTTAGCTAACGTTTGTAACATGAGTGTATGGTTCATACGCCTCTTAACAAAAACTGCTAAATATGATATCAAACTTTTCACTTGGAAAAAAATGTATAAATAGAGCTATTACATTCATCAATCAGTTTCGCTAATTTCACAGGAAGGAAGGAAGCATGAAATGCTAACTTAAGAAGAAACCAACAAAATAAGAAGATAGATTTGTGGACTTTTTATTTACTTATAGCCTAATAACATCGGACACTCCGTTAAATACGCACTTTCTGTTACGCCATGTAAACAAACCTACCTATCAGCTGTGCGGTCAAGATCGGACGGGACAACTTAAAAGATGGTTGACGGAAAGCACAGGTATTATACTGCGATATTTACTGAAAATGACATACAATACAGCCAGCCTTTGTAACCTCCTCATTTCAACTTCACAAATCAGCCATTCCTCGTCCGTTGTCGCGCTGTGTAAGTGAGCGACAGGAATAAATAGAAACAGAGCGTCTGACAAAAGTTCAGCTCAAAACGTCATGCTGCACAGCACTTTGTCGCTCACGGCCAGTTAGTTCATTCCAATAGAAAACAATGCAATCAAACTGATTTTGTCACTGACACTTGCAGGCGTTGCATTCCGTTTGGAGGGTGTAATATGTAAGCTACATACATCCCAATCCATTAGACCTCTCTGCGTTGTACACATTACATTCCCTCGGAAAAACTTTTTTGTGAACCCTCAACCTTGAAGTTCAAACTGCGCTTATGGAAATGAGGCACAATTTAACAACTCTTAATGTTGTAATATTTTGTGCTTGCTAAGTCGGTAACACAGTGAATATGAAAAAACAGTAATGTGCTGCTCTGATTGTTTACTTACATGGTGTTTCTAAATGCACTGAAGCTGAAGATTCACAGACAACCTGATGAAAATCCCCAAGCACATGTATTTCCTGCACCTTGCAGCAGAGTGAAGATTGGTTAAGATGGCGCGAATTAAAGGTGTTGAAGCACACAGGATGACTGGAAAACAAAGATCAAGCTTAATAGTGATGAAAGTATCACAGACATGCAGAACTCCTCGACGCACCTAACAGACCTCCGTGTTTCAAAGACACTGACGCAATTCGTTTTCTCCGCAACCCCGTGCTCATAGCTTGATGTAGCGACAAAAGCAGCAATGCTCACACTGCCCTTGTTTAAGGGAGCATTTGATTTTTCTTATAGGCATTTGTGAGGTGTAAAAAGAAAACTTGCTGTGAAGTCACCTTCAAAGAAATGCCCCGGTGCCAAGGAATTACAAAGCTAAAATAGTTTCTCTGGGAGGAGGCAGGGATTCTATTATTCTTTAAAATGCAGCGCAATGGCTTTTATGAGAGTGTGGAAAAGCCATCTGAGAAGCAGGTCAGGGGAGTGAGCGGCTTGGCCCTGAGCACATTGTGTCTTATCCCTCTCCATTTCCACCACCTTGTCCCTGAATAATGGGCAGACCTCGTCGCTGCCCCCGGAGGCTAATGGCTTCTCATGGAGGAGAAATCAACACAGAAATACCTCCACGGGTAATCCGCCTCTTTAACCAGAAACATGCCACGTGTCCAATCCTACTGTGTTCAAAATAGCATCAGAGAAATAAGCGATTCCACCCCTTTGGGATTCTGCCTTAATATGCTCCATGAGAGCTGCTGATGAAAAATATATAATCTTCACGGCAATCTACCGGAAATATTGCTAGCTGAATGCCTCTTCCTATCAGTGATGATTGACACCCTGCGCCTCACAATGGACTATTGAAAACTTGAGTTGGAGAATCTATCGGGGCCAGACATGAACCAAAAAAATTAAGAAGGTGGAAAATAACATGCAAAGCATCTTAGTGTAAGGGCGCTTTCACCATCCATAGTCTGTTTGGCTAGTCCCAATCAAAGGGAAATTGATACTTTTGGTTTCTTTTCTATTTAGTCTGGTTCGGTTTCACAGTGCACAAATTAAACGGACCAAATAAAAATCTACTGTGCGAACGAATCCCTTCTCCTTCAGCTTATCTCGAATTACTTTATAAATGTCAGGACTTTATTCAGCATATTCTGTATGTTCTCTTCGGCCCAGATGTCAAGCAAACATCTGGTCAATCCTCTCCTACTCATGTTAACCTGCTGTTTACCTGTGTCCATCTCAACAAATGCCCGTGCAGGCCGCCTCAAAACTTCCCAAACGAACCGCACCAGAGTTCGACTAACTAACTAAAAACTCACTATAGTGACAAATACAAAGTTGGCCGAATGGATTGCTTTCATCTTTGTTCACACTGCAATGGAAGGCAACAAGATGAATTCAATCAATATTGTAATAAAACGTGTTAACTCAAAATAGCCACCACATTGAACTAAGTGAGAAATGTGCAATATGGAACTGAGAGTGCTCCCACATCTGAAATACTTATGCATAAATACATTAATTCATAAATCATATGCAACTAAATGGAAATACATTAGTATTTTTTTTTTAAACGCATGGGCCTTACATCTGTATGGTGCACTTAATATACAAACACAAACACACACATGTATACAGATATACACAAATATATATAAATCAAACATGAATACTCTCTAGATGAAAATATTACTCTGCTTCAGGCACATGATAAATTATCAAATCACTCACTAGAACTGTTGGCGAAACTGTCTCATGTAACAAAGCTGTGAAGTTCTGAGTGTGTGTGTGTGTGTGTGTGTGTGTGTGTGTGTGTGTGTGTGTGTGTATTAAATTTATTAACAGCAGCTTCACTCTAAATTCATATTAAAACTACAATGATTTGGTTAAAGCCACGCCAACCACTTGAGGTAAAATGTTTAATTTCGGGACTGAGGAAAGGTCAACGCCACCTCATTAACAGTTGATTAATATCACACGCAATCAACACAGAAGAAGCAGATACACACCTCCAGTGCTCTCTTGTGATTTAACTGCACACATTTCACATTAATTCACACATGCTATCGGTGCTTTCACAGAGTATCTCGATACTTAAATTTAAATAGCTACCAGTACCATCTAAAAGAGTGAGAGAGAGAGCATGTTCGATACACGTCAACAACAATCATTAGTGACAACGGGGATGTCTGACTGCGGTGCATTGATCATTCTGACCAGCTTCAAAGGCCTCTAAACTGGAGACCTTTTCGTGTAGAGAGGAAGAAGTCGCAGATGAGACGGTACTCCTTTAATTCCACTTAGGAAGTGCTTCAAACGTGTAATCAAGACATCCACCATCTGTCAATCCAGATTGAAGCCGTCTGCTAATACATGAAAGAAATCCATTTGATGTCAGTTTTGTGTGCGACAGATAAAGCTGTTCTACCTTGAGTCGACGGTGCAACAAAACGGTGAGAAAACAAAGGCAAACAGGCCAGGGTCAATAAGTTTCTGTTTCTTTTGCATGTGTGGTGAGGCTTGAACGGCTATTTTGTACAAGGCCATTTCTTCCACGACGTGCTTGTTTCTTTATGTGTCTATATGGGATTGATTATGAATAAGCATATACCGTGGGAGTGAATGGGAAAAGTTAATTATTGTTCACACTTCAAACTCTCCATTCCTGCTCTGTTTGATGCAATTTTAGCAGCTTACCATTGCCTCACCCATGGAGGTAATTGAAAAACAATGCATCAAAGATGAGCCTGTGAAAGAGAGGTAGAAAAAAAAAATACAATCCAAAAATAAACACATGAATAAAAAGTCTAAACAAATAAACCCTTCTAACAATAGCAATCCTGAAACAATGCTAAGGTAAGGGGAAAGTGGATGTGTTGAGTCAGAGGCTGGAAATAAAACCGCTGATTTTGTTGTCAACTACATCCACTCGCTGACGTTGGTTGACATGTGGGTGGCCACTCCATCTCTCTGGGGACAAATAATCCACGCTGAGCTCCCTGTGGCTGAGGTCAATTTCACACTCATGCCTGCTCTAATGTCAACTAACACATACAAATATATACGAATGTGCGTGTGTGTGTGCACAAACCCACACCACACACCCGCTGACTTGAGGCGAAACAGGTGGGTTTAATGCCAGAATCTCATCTTTCACAAAGACCGCACAAGGAGTCGGGGAGAGATATTGCTTTCATATAATTCCATCGATAACACAATAAAACTGAACGGAAATGAAATAAAAGTTCTAGAGAAGTGCTTTGACCAGCAATAATGTTGATCTCCATCCAACCCGGTTTACTAAAGGGGATAATGTTGTCACTGCTAAATACGTGACAAGCTGAGAGACACCAGGAGTATTTCACCTTGGAACGATTCCTCCTCGCTGGACGCTGGCCAATTCAATGGCACAAAATACCCACTTGGATGATATCACAGGTCAAATAATCCATACGGAGCATCACTTTTGCTATTTTATTATCTCTCTTTTATTTAAAAGACACCTTAATATGGAGCTCTCATTGAAAACATGCCTGAAACAACTCTCGTTGGATGGAAAATATTGACATATCCTCAACAGGCACCATCCTGGCACCATGCTGTGAAATGTATACACCAAAAATAGCTGATATGCTTCATACAGTACATCATAAACTTTTTATTTGCCCATTTTTACCATCTCTAATTTGCTATTTCATTTCACTTCTTTGTGGTTTCAATTGCTTTTCTTGTAAAACATCATCATAATGCATTACTGAGTTGCCATAACCATACAACTCTAACATTAAGAGCTGATTTGTTACATTCATTTTATCCTGAGGTGCATGAAAATGACTTTAAACACACACCCAACACTATAAGATTAATCCTGTGCTGTGTGCACATCTACTCTCTGGCTGTGAGTTACTTCCTCTCTCAGTCAAAGAGGAGCTACGATCCGTCTGAATAAGGTGGATTCACTGAACTGACATCGCTAGTCAGAGACCAGACATCATCAAACATCAAAGTGTCTGGTTGCTAAGGGACCATCTGTTTCATAATGTACTCCACTGAAATGGAATTCTGTTGCATATGCAACAGGATTATGAAGCTGCCCGAATCTGGGCGCTCAGCTTTAAATATTTCAAGTGTTAATCAAAAATAACGCGCTGGGGTTTTGTCAAATGCAAAAATGAAACAAAAATAAGCAAATAGATGGCGGATGCACTGAGCCTCCTTCCAACTAGGATGATTATTTTGTCGTCGTAACACATGTACCATCAATGCTTCTTTCCTGTCTGGTGTTTTCCGACAGCAGATGGTCACATGCAGTGATTTAGAGAGATGAGCCACTTCCTTTAAAACAGAGCACAACAAGCTCGGCTGCTGTTGTTCGTCCATCTGACGCACTTTATCTTTGCCTGCATTTTGCATGTATTCAACTATACATACTGTAAAGAAGCAATCGTATGGCTTAGACCTACTTCTTTCTTTAGACTCCCTTGGTATTGTACAGTGCCAACAAATGTCCTCTTTAAGTGATGACTGGGGTATGTGAAGCGTCTTTATACAATGCCATTTCCATGGGCAGAAAGGGTGACATGTAAGGGATAATGTACAGCGAGCCGGTCATTGAAAGAAACCCCGAGAGGGCGATGCCGGTCTTACATAGCCCTGAAGGGGTTTCTTTCACAACAATGACCCGCTAGCTGTACATTATCCCGGCTTATTACATGGCTACTTACTTACGACATCAATCATTTGACATAGTCCGCCAGAGTCCAACATCAGAACTGCGCCCATAGCAACGGTCTGTTATAAAGAAATAACAGACCGCAGAACGCTTTGATTAAACAATCAGAATCGAGTATTCAACAAAGCCGTGTAGTATAAACAAATAAACACACAGAGCCCAGTTCTGATTAAAGTTCTCCTCTCGATCAACAAAAACACAGAAACATTGTCGGTCCTAAATTTCCTTCACTGTCTCGCAATCAGCCCAAACAGCCGTGCACAATGAGGCAGCTCCGTTTACTTTGAAAGGAATCAATATAAATATCTCCAGGAACTTCTTCAAGCATATACACGTCTAACAATAGCCTCAGATCTTTTCATTTAATCTCCTCCTCATCCCACACACCACAATCAGAACCGTGGGCGCTCGGCTCACCAGCCGCTGCTGCACTCTCTTCCAATGTATATTTAGTACTTTCATATTCACGAGTATTGACAGATCTTGACTGTATCTTTAATTCCATTGCCTGCCTCGAGTTTCATATTCCCCATGATGGGGATATGTAGACAGGCACCAATCATGATGTGGGACTACATGAAAAGACAAGAAAAAACTTTTTTTCTCAGGACATTTTACATCTATATGGTCTTCACTAAGGCTCCAAAGGGTTTAAAAGTGAAAAAAAAATAAACTTATCTTTCGTATGGACTTCTGTGGTGCATAATCTGTATTCGTTTAGCTATATACAGCCAAGAATGGGGTAGGATTTGAATCCTAAAATGATGCTAAGGGCTTTGTGGGTTGTTTGTGAATCATGATATGAATGGCTATTCCAACAAAGCCAATTACATCCAGGTAACAATGTATCATACAGTACCTTAGTCCTTTGTCAATCTGTTCTATGGATATTAATGCTCAGTGATACTAAACTCTGTTGAGAGTTGCTGTTCAATGTGAATGTCTACAATGTTAAACCTGATAGTTGGTTTTATCCAATTTATTCCAATCCCCATGTTCACTTTTTTGTTTGTAATGACGGTTTCCATCTTCTTACATGCTGTTTTAAAGACTTAATAATTACTCTGTATCATTTTGTGGAATCTCAGTTTTATGCGTTTGGTCCCAGGTTGCACTCACTGCTCTGCTGAAAATGCTAATGGAGTCATTACTTGAAGTCTGACAGAAACAATGTTCCAGGGAAGATGAATTAAACAATGTCCTCTCTTGTAGCGGGACTTGAGATAACCTCTGAAGCATTAGAAACACAGCCAGGGGTCAAATGTTCATCAAAGTTCAAATTTACCATTTTATTTCACAGAGCAGGGTGAAAGAACATTTTTTAAAAGTCTCGTGTCTCAGTCTGAATTAAACACGGGATGGTTAGTTTAGCTTTGTAAAAGGCTTTGTGGCTGGTTTTAATTGCAGCTTTTGAAAGGCAACCTGCTCATTATTGGCTTACAGTAATTTCCTAAAGAATTCTCACAGCTTTGTTTCAAGGACTTATGCAGATTATTTTGTATTCAATTGATCTTTGAATATCATTCATTTCAATTTAATCTCTTTTTTTTCCTCATGTTTTAATCATTATCCTTCTCATTTGTGTCTGTGGTCTATTTCACTATTTCTAGGCAAAAACCACCGGACATTTAGATGATTCTGAAATTATTGCTTTCACATAATCTATTTTTCCAATTCTAGCATAAATAAATAAATAACTGGGGATGTCATTATAAGATTGGCAGAAGTGTTAAGTAGAGATGAAAAGGTGACATCAAACCCTCAGCATGACACCCTGCTATGATCAGTGTGTTGTTGAATCTGAATGAATATTTAAGAAGTCGTATAACTGAAATCCCTGTACCGCTTGCACTTCACCCTTAAGTCTTTAACCCAGTTTTAACAGTTTTATCTCCCCACTGCCTACTCGCCATCACCACCAACATGTGTGGGATTTTTTTTTTCATTTTTGTTGTGGTGAGCTATGGGGGCTGAGGAGGAGTATCCAATGACAGATAGGAGGAGGATTTGTGACCCTGCCGCAGCTGTTCAACAACCGTCACCATCAGGTAAGCACGCCAACAAGACTCCAGACACAAGACATGCGTGAAAGGCAAAAAAACACAGATCTACAATTTCACTGTTCATCCAGAACTCTCCAAACGTCCTCCATTCTGCACAAAGCCATTGAAAAGGATCCAACAGTTAAAAGAGCACTCTACATTTCCCTTGGAGTGCAGCTTTCCCAGATCTTTAAGCTCAGGATATGAAAAATAATGGAAGAAGGGGGGGAAAAAAAATCAATCCATGTTTAAGCATAAAGTGTGTAAAAAGATATGTTTTTTTAAATTGACAATAGTGAGAAATAAAGATAACAAGACATACTAGCACTATGGTGGCAGTGCCTCGGGTCTTTGGATCTCCGCTTGGAGGGCCATTACCCATTCCTTGACCGTCCTCCGAGGCACAACGGGGTGACAGAATCAGGAGGAAAATGAGAAAAATAATTGGAAGGTCAGATTTGATAATGGCCACTCCAGTGAAAAACAAGCTCTTAATTGGTATAAGTGCCGTTTGGTGAGTTTTCAAGGTAAAATGTGAAAGCGCTCATTATCCTTTCCGTCTTGCTGAAGCTGCCGCCGGCTCGCGGGCCAC
>CAKALG010003090.1:0-19839 GCA_916700815.1 Helicolenus hilgendorfi
GGCCGGACCTTGTGTTATGTCAGCGCGACTGTAGTGTGTCTATGAAACATGTTAAGCATGTTAAAGAGGAAGTGACTTTCAGGGTGGGATGCATAGACAGCGGACGAGGAGGAGGAGAGAGAAAAACAGATTGTTGCACTGTGATGTGAAACATTCAAAAAGCTGACGGGCAATAGAAACATTTATAAAGTAGAACTTTTTAGCAACGTGTCACCAGCAAAACATAGTGATGCAGACCCATCAGTTTTGTTTTTGTGCCATTTGCAAATCGCCAGTGTTCTCCAGAGTGTTCTTGTGGGTCTAAATTAAGTGATGTTACCAGTAAAAATCAATAGGTTTCTCTCAGGATTTAGGTTACTGGGACACTGTGGTGTTTTGTGTCTCTACTCCAAAGCCCAGTTGTAGCTGAGAGGAGCTATTTGAGCTAACATGAGCACATCGTTGATTTTTGGTTTTGCTACTGTAACTCACTTCTACTGTTTGTGTCCATATAATACTGTATGTGTTTACAGGACAGTGGGGGGTATTTAAGCAGATGTGGTTAGCTAGTGTGCACGTGGACTTTTTTAGCCTCTCTAGGAATGTCTGAATAATGTTTGTTGGTCGGTCCAACCCATTGGACTGATATATTTTAACAACAACTGGATTGCCATGAAATATCATACATGCATGGTCCCAAGAGGACGAGTCCTACCGATGTTTGTGATCATGTGGCTTTGCAAGTTTTTTTTTTTTTTATTGCCAGGATGAATTGTAATAACTTTCGTGGTCCTAAACGTTTCATCAAGAGCCAATATCAACATTTTCTTACTTTTGTCATTCTGTCCAATTATTCAGCCTCACCTGTACTCTGTGTTTAGTTTGCAAATGTTAGCATGCCTAACATAAATATAGAGCATGGTAAACAGTATACCTGCAGTATGGTAGCATTGTCACTTTAGCATTTAGCTCAAAGTACTGCTATGTCTAATACAGCCTCACAGAGCTGCTGTAGCATGGCTGTAGACTCTTCTGGTGCGTCCCAAATCCTTACTACGCAATAAGTCTATACACGTACTACATACTAATCATCATACTATACTGGTTTGGCAGTTAGTATACAAAAGGATCAACATATTTAACTGTTTTATAGTAATGGGCGATTTTGGAACATGACTGCTAATTAAACTGCACATGTGGACATCAAAATGTTTTTTCCGAGAACTTAATTGCGATTTGTTCCTGGAGCTGTTTCACAAAACATCCATAATTTGTTTCAATTTCTTCCCGCTGTGAGCAGCTTTGTGCTTTGCATTGTGGGAGAATAGTGTCCATCAACCAGAAGCACACACATGCATAGTTACATACAGATGTTTTGAGTATACTAACCTGCTTGGAGTTAGTTTATAGTGTATATTTTGGGACCAAGCTTATGTCTTGTTATAACAGCAAATTAATCTGATGTGTTAGTTGTGTGTCAGTGTGTTAAATGGATGTCCAGTGTGGGATAAGTCTATGGTTTACTGGTCAAAGCTTAACTCAGAGTGAGAGTGTTAAAGGAAGTAGTGACGGAGATGGAGGGGGTGTATGCGTGATGAGCAGAGCGATGCAGTGATTATCATACACAATATTGATGGGTGAGATTGGATGATTTAAGGTCACAGGTGCCCAACGATTATCCAATCACGGACAAGTGGTGGGAGCACACAATTCTTATTCTCAGCATACAAGCAAATAATACATTACTTGCATCATGAAGATTAAATATCATTACCAACAACACCAAAATAGACGTTGTGTACGGTAAAACCTTAATTTTAACATTTAATTTTGAATGCAAATTAATACAAATTGGTTAAAATATAAGTTAGATCATACATCGAGATGTGAGTGACGCAGATAACGGGCAGAGAGAGTCGATATAAGAGGAAACGAGAAGCTGTGCTGTATGTGTGTGTCAACAGGAAGCAGCTCCACTGCTAAGACGTAAGCAATCAACAACTGATCAATAATACAGCTGAACATTGCAGTGGGAAGATTAATGCAGCGAGGAGCATGTGAGAGCACAGGTCTGACTGTTAGTGACTGAGTGAGATGCCACAGTATTATATTCAGTTCAGTTATTGTCGCTGCCGGTGTTAAAGGTTTATTAATGTGTTTCATTTCAGTACATGAGAGTGCAGATGCATCACTGGATCATTATACTGTTGCCATTGACAACACAAACATGGGAATGCTGTCAACAAGTGGGCATGATTTGAGCATGGCAACGATGTGATCAGTTTTGGTTTCTTGCCATTTTGAAACTTCATATCCATTTCCTAAAACGGAGAGGAGAGATATGATAATAACCTGAATAAATCAACACATTTCTTTAAATTAATTGAGTCTGTTTTCAGACAGTGTGCGAACAGACATGATCGAGGTTTTAATAATCTTTTCAACTTAAAAAGTTATGTTTACCTGGTAAAATCATCAGAGGAACTGTTTCTCGTCTCACTTATAAAACATGGTGGATATGTGTTCAGTTCATCAGCGTCTTTCCGTCCCAGTTTTCCTCTTTTTATAACAAAAAGTCTTGTCTCCTCTTGTAATGCAGCTGATCTATGAACTGAAGCTCATTCTGCTGTTGCACCCATTGTAAGGAGCTCTGGATTACAGCGTCAGCCAAATGGCTAAAATGTAAAATGTCAACATAAATATTTTAAAGTGCAACTGTGCACCAGGCATAGCAGACAAAAACACACACACATAGAGAGAGAGAGAGAGAGAGAGAGAGAGAGAGAGAGAGAGCGGGCATGACGATAGAGAGAAGCACTTTGAAACGGCTGATTTCTTTCCCTTCCATCTCTTTTCCCGGCACATGTTCAATTATTAACCGTCCTGACGACTCCGCCGGGATGGAGGCAGAGAGAGACAGACAGAAGGCGGGGCAGAACAAGGAGATACTTTATCAGACATCCAGCTGTGACTCTAACTGACCTTGTGTCTATTCACCTCCGAGACCTTGTGATAGGGACCGATGGATGCTTCGGCCTCCAGCAGAAAACTGACTTTTTAGGTCACAAAATCTGGTGTATCAACAGAATTCCCAGCTGTTTTTGCTTTTATTTTACTAGAAAGAGTTTTACAGTGTCACATCGGAAGGCTAAAAATTAATCTCGCCGTAGCAATATCATAGCATCTTGAAGTAAAATAGTTTTTGTAGCACAAACATATTCCACTTTTTATCCATGAAAACCTGGGTTAGGAAATGCTATTTTGCCATGGCAAATTAATCAAAGTGACAGTCTCCTCCTGCAGCCACAGCGCCTGATTGAGTCCAAAAGTCGGCGGTCCCTCGGTCCCATTGCTGCACTGTATATTTCAGTAGATTAGATTACATGAAGCTTTAATGATCCCAGAGCTGAAAGCTGCTGTGTGGTTAAATTTATATCAGCGACAAGCCACATTAGAACAAAAACTCTTCAATGTGATTGGTGCAATAGATATAAAAACGCATTAGTTGCACAAATGAAATGTTATTGGACTGGATCAGATTATTTGCCTCATTAAAGGCTTAATTGTTGAGAGAAACAGCGGCAGAGCCATGCCAATGAAGCATATTGAATTGAATTGAGAGGAGGAATGAAGGGAATGTGGAGACTGAGCTGGTTCCCTTCGTCTCCTTCGTCTCGACCAGCAGCATCAGCAGCGGCATGTAGCTCTGTCAGCCTGCACAGTTACAGTCACATACATTTTTCATGGACCATACCTCCATCTCTGCTGTGTATGGCTATATGAAATACTGTCTGGCAGCGCGGCACAGGAGCTAAAATAGATCCTTGTCTCTGTCCTGATACTTTCTCTTCAAACCGTTAGAGTGATGGAGCTCACCCCTCCTTCATCTCGATTCACTGATGATCCCTGAGGAGGAAACTCAGGGTCAGCAAGGTGGAGGTTTGAACTGTAGCAGCAATCTTTCTCCGATGCACAGTGTGTTTTTCGGTGCACGTGGTTGGCTGCGTGCGTGACTGGGGCTTTAAAACTATTTACCTACAGTGTTTTAAACAGTAAATTATGCATCACTTGTGCTTATGAGGTAAAAATGGCCTTTACTTTGGCTCGGTCAGCAACTCTGGTGCCCTTTTGTATCTCAAAATCTGAAAACATTGTTTCTCTGGTCTTTCTCTGTGCTGTTGACAGTGACTGAGCAGGTCAGACGAAGGCTTTCACACTTCAATATTGGACAGCTTTGACTGCAGGAACACGGACAGCTTTACCTGCATTGAGTTGTAATTCCTGCCCCCCAGCAAAGTAGTTCTAGTTGGTGTGAATTAGTACTTTACAAGTGTTAACTTCAGGGTTCAGAAAGGGGTCGAGTCTGGTGAAATAAGCACTTCACTGTTTTGCTGAAGGACACTTTGACAATAGCTGCTACGAAGAGCGATTAAACCTTTGACCCTGCTGTTATAGAACAACCTCTCCAACCTCAAGATGAATCCGACAGCAGCTGGCGACAGAAAAAGCCATGAATTGAAAAGATAATTACGAATATGTATTAATTTGTTTGAACTTGACTCGACCTCATACAGTAGCAGTTCGATGAACTCACAAGTCATCACAGGCAGCAGATATACAATGAAGGATCCGAGCTGTGCTTTAAAATCGCAGCCTCCTCAAAACTCACAGATCTGTTACTCAAACTGGACTTCCTAGATTGTATTTCCTGTCATACTGGTACCTGAGAACAACAGCCCTGTGCATTGTTTTAATGCAGGGCTGCTTTCAGTCTGAACGCCTGCTAATCTTTCTGACACTCCAGGTCACCTGCTGTACAACGCAACATCTGTCATTCAGCTTTGTTTTGTAGTGTTGTTGGTGTACTAACCTCTCTCTCTCTCTCTCTCTCTCCCTCCCAGTCTTTCTTGTTTGAGGTCAAAGTTCAACAGTCATCATGGCCGACGAATCAGACATGCGCAATGAGCTGGCGGACCTGCAGACACGCGCAGACCAGATAGCCGATGATGTACGGTAGAACACACACACACACACACACACACACACACACACACACACACACACACACACACACACACACACACACTTGTGTAAATAAGCTTACATATTGACCCACACATAGCCAGTGTCTACTCTAATAATGAAAAGAAAGATCACATTATATTTGTCAAGTAAATATGTAATAATATTTGGTTTTGTCTAACAACTCACAGTGGGTGGTACAGTCTAATAGGATATGATCCTGTGTTACCTGCTGAAGTAGTAGCTAGTTTTAAGTCTAACCCATAAATCTAACAGTATTTATTTGTCATCCAGTTTGTAATTGTGCGCCTTGAAAACATTCATCACATTTAATAACACCTATTATAATATCCTCAGGTATTGCTTATTATATACACTCTTTAAATTGCACTTAAAGGAGTAATACACCCACAAAATGGACATTTGTATATTAATTACTCACCCTGTGTTACCTTTCATTCTTGAAGAAAACTTTGTTTTTCTCGCATGCTTCCATGGTGAACAAAGAATCAAAAAATGGAGAAAAGTCTTGATGAATTGAAGTAAATGTGGTTCAACAACAGCAAAACAACATCAAATCATCTGTTTACAAATTCTCACACATCTTGTGCAGTATAATCCAAGTCTAATTTTTCTAGTCATATGCTCACTACTTCCCAAGAACATGCATCTTTGCTAAAACCTTAATATTTAAAACACTTCGGACTCGTCCGGATGAGCAGAGCGCCTGCGCGAGCGTGAGACGTGTTCATGCAGAAGTGCTTTACATAGTAAGGTTTTAGCGAAGATGCATGTGTAGTGAGCATACGACTGGATAAACCAGACTTGGATTATACTACACGAGTTGTGTGAGAGTTTGTAAACTGATTTTTAATATAGTTTTGTTATTGTTAAACCTGGACCCTATTTACTTCAATTCATTAAGGATTTACTCTGTTTTTGGATTCTCTGTTCACCGTGGAGGCATTCAAGAAAAAATATGTTTTCTTCAAGAATTCAAGGTAACACGCAGTGAGTAATTGATAAACAAATGGTCATTTTGTGGGTGAAGTATTCCTTTAATTTTATTATTAATCTCCATAAGAAAAGTGTTGCATTTATCATAATTTGGGACACATCGTCATCAGTATTTTCATTTCTTTTCAACTTTTTTGTGGCACAAGTCTTCAGTCAAATGAACATACATTTGGTCACAGTTACTTTGTATATGATATACTTTACAAAGAAAGTATATCATATACAACAATTTACATATAGAACATTTTGAATTGTGAATTTTATTTTGGAAATCCAGAAAGCAGGTTATAACCCTTGTAGTTAGTCTCCATGAACATTTGCACACCAACCATCACAGCTAAAAACATGCAATTCAATTTCCATTTCATTACCTACTTTTGTCAACAACAACAAAATTAAAAAGAAAACGTAACTAACTGAGAACTTGTAAGTGAAGTACGAAGCTCAACAGAAAGCAGAAGAACTGAGAAATTGAGAAGATTTTTTTGCTACAGTTAAAATTGATTTTTGGTCTATGACATGACAATAATTACCTGTTCTCATAAGGACACAACTGTACCTCCAAAGCCTGCAGCCTGCAGACACAGCTACTTTAATGCGACCCTCCCTTGTCTTAGCAATTTGTTCTCAAAGTCTCCTTCATCAAGACTAACTGCTTTTTTTTGGTGAAGAGAAGAACTTTGCCCTTTTTAATGAGTTGAGAGGAGCTCAGGAAGAGCAGATAATTCTGTGCAGCAGAATAATAGAGCAGCTCAAATGGCCTTATTAAACATTCATGAGGAGATAATGCAAGGCCAAGAGGCTGCATGGATGTCATGGGAGGGAAGGAAAGGAGGAATAAGGAAGGCAGGGATGGATGGATGGAGATAACACAGGGGGGATGAGTGAAATGAGGATTAGGAGTGAAATTAAATGATGTTTAAGAACTGGATGAGAATCGGAGGGATCCTGCAGAGGGTGGAAAGTTGGCAAACAAAAGGTAGAAATCAGATAATGAATCCTGGGATCAGGAGGAGGAAGAGGAGAGGAATAATTAAGGCTAATTATATGACCGAGTACCAGTCATTTGTCCGTCTACACATTTGAATGAAAGCAGGCTTTTCTTGTCCTTTGTTAACCTTTCACATGTATGTTTTAAACCCTTAATATTCCATCTTAACACACTGAGATGTCTTTCTGATATTTGTTACAGGTGATGTGCTGTATGTCTCTTGTGGACTCTAATCATTTGCCCTCTCTTTTTGTGCCTGCAGTCTCTGGAGAGCACTCGGCGTATGCTGTCTCTGGTTGAGGAGGTGAGTCCAATGATGACACACGTCACATGAGCAGTCACAACAGAGAGGGAATAGGCCTGCTCATGTGAATACACAAACAATGACTTCTCTTGGTGTTTTGTATATTAATACCTGCCTCATTCTTTGGCACTTGCTATATTTAACTCTGTCAGACTGCATCTTCATCTTCATCCTCAACACTATTACAGAGGAGGGACAGTCTCAGCTGAGTCAGTAACAGTGATTAGAAAGGTGAAATTCAAAATTAAATCAGCACGGGAACATGTGAGTAGTAGTAGTAGAGTAAGATCAGTTGAAGGAAACCTCTGAGTACATTTAAGTTGATGATACGTTGAGTATTCAAACAGGGGAAATGTTAAGCACCTCCTCTAACACATGATGCAAACATTTCATAGGTAGAGGAACAGGCCAAGAAAATGACAGACATGGTTACACATTAGGGGTTGACAGTTTGATATAGTTCCTGATATAGTACTTTTTCTGGAAACCATATAGATAAACTATCCAGATAGGGAATTAGAACTTTATACTTAAAAATACTTAAATATATAAATATATTTTAAGTTATACTGACAAACTCAATTAAAAATAACAACAATTGTACTTACTGTATATATTGATATACACTGATATAATGTGGGGGCAGCACTATTGGTGCTTTAGGAAACAGCTTTATGATGACAAAACAAGTAGTTGGGTCTGGTTATTTTATTGAGCCAACACTAAAACAAGCTCAGAAATCAGTGTACTGTAACCCAGCCTGGTAGAGCTGGAAACATCCACATTTAAGTTATATGTTGATATTACGATATGACCAAATCTCAAATGATATTGAATCATACAGTATATCATAATATTGATATTATTGAACACACATTTGAAATACTGTGTACACAGTTATGGTTTAAAGCCTTAAAACTGTCAGTGGGTAGAAATGGAGCAAATCAATTTAAAAAAAGAACGTTTGTGACCCGGCAAGCCATGTTGAGATCAGCTGAGGAAATACCAAGCACCGCCCACCAGCCGGAGTAAACTTTCTCATTTTACAGCTAAACAGTACACTACAAGATGTTTCTGAACACATTTGAGGCGAGAAATCGGCATTAGAGTAACAGAATATTGATTCATATTTGATCAGCGCTGCCTAGTTTGACCGTTTGATCAGAGTTTGCAAGTGATTGACAGCTGCCTCTGTTGAATGAACAGCCAATAGGAACGCTCTCTCTCTGAAATGACCTGTGATTGACCAAAGTCTCTCTACATTTAAAGCATATAGATCAAGTACACCTTTCCTTTTTTCTATTGTAACCTGTTGAAAATGTATCAGCGACACAGGGGTGCCCTGGTTTGCATGAAACTCTGGTTGGCCATTACATTGCTCATACTGTCAGCTAAATATTGAATTGAAGGAGAGAAGTGCTTGGTGTCAGAGGAGTGTGAACAATGAGCACAGCGACCATCTGTAGAAACTTAATGTAATAGGATTGTATGGGGTTACGTAAAAATATATTTTACATCCAGTCACTTCACCACTTGAAATTATGTTCTGCTTTGGAGGGAAGAACTCTGCAGAGACACCACAAAGAATTTGTACGCTCTATCTCATTAATGAGGACCTCGCTGCATGTGATGCCCTTTTCATAGGCTAAGACTTTCGTCTACGTATAGGAAGACAGGAAGTTCTTCATATCTTTTACTGGCATTATATTGCCATGAGCTTGTATCGGGCCTTTAGTTCCTGCTGCTGTCTTCAGAGACGTGGCCCGGCTTTAACCCCTGGACCAGCCACCATGTCTTAATGAGACAAAGCCGTGAGGGACAGAGCGAGACCTGAGGCTGACCTAAACAGTGGCCTGCTCCTCAGACAAGCCTTTTCGCTGGCAGTAGCTGAATATTTGCCCTTTTGAAGATAATGCCAAGGGAATGCCATTTGTTCGTTTCAACTGTTAGTCTCTGATTTCTTGATGTCCTGTGGTTTGTTAGTGCAGAGGCGTGTTTCTTCGTGGTGCTACCACATGGTAGTTCTTGAGCTGAAACCAGTGAAAGACACAGAGACAAACAGCGACTGTGTCATGTTTTGGCTTCTCTTCACCTCTCTTGCTGACAACATGCTCCTTACCCCTCTCACTTAGCATCTCCTCAGAGTAATAGGCTCAATATAGACTGCAATGTGGCAGTAAGGCAGCATGGATTATGGATGAGTCTCAACATGCATCCTCATACAATACAGTAGATATTATAAAACATTTGAGTTTATGGCTTGAATATTGTTTTTTTTTAGCATTCTATTGAAGGTCAAAACTAATCATTTGACATTTATCAGTTTTTATTACTCCATATGTTGCCAGTAGTGGTTGTCAACCTAATTTTACTGATAAATATTACCAAATTCAAACCTTTCATCTTAATATTTTTTATTTTATTTGGTGATGAAAGTGGTTCTGTTGCTGACCATACATTCCCTCCGGTTAACTGTGAGCACGTGCTAATACATCCTGTGTTAAAAGGGCTTATAGTGAAGCTTACGCTAATTGAATAAGCGGAGAGCAGTCAGAGCAGGAAGCACCCTCACCCCGGCATCTCTCTGAGATCTGTGCAGTGATACAAGGCGTGTAACGATCCATCGATCTGGATCATTATATTGGTTTAATGATCAACCATCCAATATATTGATTCAAAGTGAAAACACTGATACATATCATCATCTTTAAGATACGCCCTTATTTTGAAATTCTTAACTGATAAAAAAACATTTGTACTTAAACATGAGAAATGTGGTACTTTATAGTGCACAACAGGAAGTCTATTTTTATTATTTTTCATTTAAATGTCTGGAAGAGCCCAGTAATAAAATTGTTAAATCATATTTTGTTTTGTGAGTTGATATAAATGTAACTGAATGTATTTAATGGGCATTTGATATCGTCTCATATCGATCGCTAGCCCCCTGAATTAAATTGAATCGAAATCGTATTGTGGCAGACTTTGTGATATAAGCAAATACTGTATCGTTGTCCAAAGAGTCAATATAATATCGTATCATGATGAAATTGGTGATTTAAACCCCCATGTGATACCTGCTTGTTTATTAAAATGTAGAAAAATATTAAAGGGCCGTGATGGCATTTATATATTAATATTAATGACACAATTACACTTTATCAGTAGTGCGTTTATTTTGTGAAAAAAATATCTATCTTGAGTGCTACGCAAGGATAATTGGACTTCCATTCATAGAATAATTGTGTCTTAATCACAGAAACACAACAGAAAGAAAGTAAAATATGGTAAAAACTAACTCTTCCCTCTTAGAGGCTTTTCTCCTCTTCTAAAACTTTTCTCTTACATGATCCTTTAAGGATCACACCCACACTGTTACTGCACTGCAGCTCTGCCTCTTCTTCTCTTTACTTTCTGTTTCTTATAATCTCAATGATCCAGAAATTAAAGCTTATTCTACTCTTGTACTCAGTAAGTCGCTCTGTCGTTTGAGCTCGTCGGCCTAATACCTAAAATCTAATTGTAAAATCCATGCAGAACCTGTATCATAGTATCATTATGCGTGGATTCCCATTTGAAATGCATGAACTTACATTAGAGACCAACACGGTGAAATCAATTTATGTGAAATGCAAATTTACAAGGTAAATGTGAAAACACTCGAATAACAAATAATAAAAAGATAATTATTTGTTTTTGTTTGAGGTTTAAAGTGGTGCTAGTGATACTGGCACTGTCGCTC
The DNA here is from genome assembly GCA_916700815.1 of Helicolenus hilgendorfi. NCBI lineage: Eukaryota > Metazoa > Chordata > Actinopteri > Perciformes > Sebastidae > Helicolenus > Helicolenus hilgendorfi. The sequence goes on from CAKALG010003090.1 coordinate 11,056, forward strand.
TATTGTATGAAGTAGTTATATTACAACATATAATACAGTAAAGAAAAGAAATTCATTTTAATATCCACCTCTGTGGCTGCAGAGAGCATCTCCTTATGTACACTTCTTTGGATGTTCAGTATGTACATGTATTACTGTAACAACTGATGTATAAAAGCCATAAAATACTCAAGGACATCATCTTTTGTGAAGACATCAGTGAGTTTTTTATCATTGTAATGTCCACAAACACTGCATAACAATGCCAGTTAGTGGTGAGACCGAAGAAACACTCACAGTGAGTGATGTAATCTGTCCTTGTCTTGTGCAAATGTGACCCATAATTTGTTCTCGGGACCAGTGTGCAACATGACCTTTATTTCATAGCTGGAGCCAGTAACTGGGTGATTTCGCTAGCATGGCTCAGTCCAATAATTCACCAACCAGCACCTCTAAAGTTCACTAATTAACATGTTATACCTTTTTTGTCTAATCTGATTACAAAACTCTACTAACTCTACACTAAATTATTTCGTAGAGATAGTGGTAGCCAGATTTTGTTAACATTGGACCGAGCCAGACTAGCTGTTTCCCCGTTTCCAGTTTTTATGCTAAGCTAAGCTAACCAGCTGCTGTCTTTGGCTTCATAGTTGCCATGTCATTGTCATCCAAAACCCCAATAGTTGGAAAAATGTTGTCCCGTAGGACCGAAAGCCCATTTGTCCGTCTGCCCGTTAATCCGAAAACAAACTGCCATTGTTTCGAAGGCCCATTGCTTTGAAAATACACACTCTCCGTGCAACAAACAGAAGCACATGGATAATTATTATGCAGAATGACACCATCGGACCTTCCCGGTCTTAATATTTTTTCCTACTATGGCGAAGACAGGATCTGCCCTACTATGCCTCTGGTTGTTTTATCCTGATATTCTTACCCTAAACCTAACCGATCTCACTCCTCATGCCTAAACCTAACCAACCCAGCCAACAAAGACAACGAGTAATAAGAGGTAGAGTGGTGGGTCATGGTACGATGACGTCATTCTGCATAGTATTTAACCATGTGCTTCTGTTTGTTGTATTTTCAAGCAATTGGCCTTTGATTTCGGGATAACGGGCTGTCAGACAAATGGGATTTTGGGCCAATGGGACATTTTTCAGACTATTGGGGTTTCGTTATAATGGGCCGTCCCTGCTTCATATTTAACAGACAGATAGAGTGGTATTGAACTTCTCATCAAACTCTCAGCAAGAAAGTGAATAAGTATATTTCCCAAAATGTGAAAATATTTCTTCAAGTATTATCTTTCAAAAACTCAAACCTACTGTATTTATTTTACACTCGCTTTGTTACCTCTTTGAAAAGCTGATCAAGCATTGTACTAATTAACTATTTACATTAAAAAACAAAAAACAGGGTTCAGTTGTGTGTGCAAAATCTAAAGATTAGCAGCATAAAGCCCATGTACAGTATCTAAATAGTATCAGCAATGGAGAGATGTGGTGTAATGAACTCTGTAGTGCAACACATCTGATACGTTTTTCTGAAAAGGGTTTATCAAGAAAGATCCAGAGATATTGAAGTTCTTATGAAAACCGTTATCTTCACACCAGGCAGGGAAAAGAAACGAGAAACTCCTCGGTGGGTCAGAATGAAATGTGAAGAGAGCAGGAGAGGGAGATGGAAATGAAAAAAAGAAAGTAAGACGGGAGGGACGAGGAATTAGATGAGGAGAGTGTGGAAGATAAACAGAGAGGTAGAGAGGAGTCTGTGAAGGACATCATGTCCAAACGGAATGCCTCTGTGGAGCAGAGAAACGGGAGATCTGATTTGATGAGCTGCGTCGGACCTGAAGTCTGAGAATACATTACACAAGATGGATGTGATATTACATTCACGCAGGCTGACTAGAAACTGTTGCCTCAGTGAGAAAAATATTTACCTTAACAACTCATTTACTCCATCGGTTGAGTCTTAAAGCCTCGTTTTCCTTTAAAGACAGAAAAGGAATTGTGGATATGCATTTCAAAGTGGAATCTCAGTTTTTCAACTGTTTTAGGAGAAAAAATAGATTTAAAGACAAGAAGACATTTAATGATGGATACTTTTGTTATTGTATAGCGATACTCTATATTCAAGACAAAGTGGTTTGAATGTGATTCTCCAGGGAAAGAGATCACTACATGCCTTGGCTAAGCAATATTTTTTGACATTTTTACATTTGTTTGCTTTCTTGCTGAGAATTAGATGAGAAGATCAATATTGCTCTCATGTCTGTACAGTAAATATACACCAACAGCGACTTAGTTTAGCTTAGCTTAGTTTAGCATAGAATAAAGACTGAAAACAGGGGAAACAGCTAGCCTGGCTCCGTCGAAAGGTAACAAAATCGGTCTACCAGCGCCTCTTAAACTGAGCATACACTGTACAATTTCAGCCCGTTTCTGGCCCGAATTTTGAGCAGCACGACTGATATTAGAGTCGGACCGAATTTCAGCTTCGTCAGGCGTCGTTTGCCGTGCAGTGTACACGGGGGAACGAGAACAGAGCAACTCCTCCCGACTGCCCTGGGGGCTTGATACAGACACCACCTTCAGTCTATTAGTACCACCTTTAATTGACCTCCCCTGTAAGACTACATAGGTTTTGAAGCAGAACACAATTTAAGAAAAAGACATTGATTCCTACCTTATAAGTCAACTAAATGTACTTTAAACTCATTTCAAATGCCAGCACTGCTGCTAAGCATAGAAATGAAGAACAAAGAAAGACAGATGGGTTTAAAATATTAAATATCTATTAATCTCTTGAAAAGTTTTCACCACCTGCCATGTTCATTTCCTGGGCAGAAAAAGTATTTTGGGAGAAACTGTTAAAAAATCATCAGGTCCAAACCGGACACCCTGTGACTCACTGCGCCACAGCAAAGTGTGAATAAGACCTGATATTCTGCATGCATGTATGTGTGTGTTTGCGTGTGTCTAATGAGCCATACAGGAAGATGTGATGTCATCTCATCAGACTGTGCCAGTTGGCGTGGTCAGACATCCTGTCCTGTAGTTCAGGAGGCACGGCTGCCCTCGCATGTCTGTGGTTTCCCATGATTCCTGGTGGATAAACAAGCACTTCTTCAACTGGGTTTAAGCACTCATATCTGTAAACATTAGCTCTGCTACAAGTTTCTGTTCTGAGGATTATTAAATTATCATTTATTTGTCCACAAAGCTCATGTAAATATACCGCTTTTCTCCTTCTAAACTTGATGTTTCTGGAGAAAACCATTTAACTTCACACTGATACAGATCCGTGGCCACTGGCAGATCTCTGTCGTAGTCAGTTTGATTGATACTAATATCTATGTCTATGTCTAACTGGCCTCCAGCATTGGTCTCTATCTATCACAGCACCAAGAAGGTCAGAGCACACTTTGATCCAAAATAGCTGATGCATGAACTGAACGGCCTTTGGTTTTTAATATCTGTCAGAGGAAGCCTCGGGCTCATGGCGAGCACGAAGCTGTTGTTTTGCTTTATGCACGGTGGTTAATGTGGTTATCGTGTGCTTACTGAAGTGTGTTATTATGCGACGAAGCCCAGTCTATGCGTGCACAGAGAAATAACGGCGTATACGAGTCGGCATGACTGTTCATGTTTAGTGCGTGCTTGTGTGTTTGAGCGTGTGCCAACTTTGTAAGCCAAATCAGAATGTTACATTACTGGAGCTTTGTCAAAAAATCTCTGGTACCAGCCCAGTGAACATGACAAATATAACACATGCCATTTGGTGGACGAGTTTATCGCGGGAATCTGTGCAGGAGGATTGTGCATGAGTATATTTGTGTTTCTTTTAGATTTTCTCAAGAGGTTTTTCTTATCGTCGCTGTAAGGTTTTTGGAGGTTTACAATTTTGTTTTATGCCTAATAGTTGGCAGGATGTATGTCTGTCTCTGTATGAGGCATGCTTCTAAAACAGAGCTGTAAAATGAGAACGTTTTCTCCGGCTGGTGGGCGGTGCTTGGTATTTCCTCAACTTTTCTCATCATGGCTGCCGGGTTACAGACTTCCTCATTTTACAGCTAAACAGTACACTACAAGATGTTTCTGAAAACATTTGAAGGAGAGAAATAGACATTAAAGTAGCAGAATATTGATTCGTATTTGATCAGTGCTGCCTAGTTTGACCATTTGGTCAGAGTTTGCGAATGATTGACAGCTGCTCAGAGACGGCAGACTCCAGCTCGGCTGTGATTGGTTGTTTTCCTCCGGTCTATAAAATCTTGCAGATGCCATTAGGAGCTCTGGAGGACACAGAGGCACCTGATTTCTTTCAGATGACCTGTCTCATGCACTACTGTCAGGATATAGTAATTTTATAAAAATCTATTTTTTAATTATATTTGCTCCATTTCTACCCACTGCTGCTTTAAATGCAGGGTTGGTAATGCTGAGAAACTAGCAAGAGTACACTAGATTTTTAAAAACGATAGTTGCCATTTTACATTTTAGCTTTTTTGCTGGTATGTGGACTTTGTCACCTTTGGACAGAGTCAAGCTAACTGATCCCCCTGTTTCCAGTCTTTATGCTAAGCTAAGCTAGCGGTTCCCTGGCTCTAACTCGAGAGCGGTATCAATATTCTGTCCTCTCTGCAAGAAAGCGAATAAGTGTATTTCCCAAAATGTCTAAAATATTCCTTTAAAGTCAAGCTGTTTCAGTTGTGCCAGACAAGCTCAAAAAAGTGATTTCAAATTGTAATTTGACTCACCTCTGCTGTACTGATACTGTAGCTCTGCTCTGCTAACCTTCACTGAGCTGTCACATTTATTCCTCTTTTCCCAACTTCTTTTTTTCCATCCTCCTTTCTGTCTGTCTGTCTGCTAGAGTAAAGATGCCGGCATCAGGACTTTGGTCATGTTGGATGAGCAGGGAGGTAAGTTGATAGGGAGAGATCACTAAACACTATCTCTCTAACATCTGTCTGCACTTTAAATCTGCTCTGCCACCGATTCTCTCTTTACGCTGTGCGATGGGAGAGTCGTCATCAGCAGTACGTCCAGTATAACGCCGTAGAGCCCTATAGTCAAATTTACAACACAGATGAAAATGACCTTTATGGTTCTATAATTGCTAATGCAGAAGAACGGTTTATTTATGCCAAGTGTTTAAAAGTAACCTCAGCTGCAGTCTGAGCTAATGTGGCTGAAATGATTATACTGGATGTGACTGTTGAGCTGGCCTTCTGCTTCGCCTCCCTGTTACTAAACTTATATGCTTACTGTACCACTACTAAATCAGTATCAGTGCTAAAAGCAGTGATATATTTGTTCTTTAAAACCAGCTGGTAATAGATATACTTTACCATTCTCCTTTCTCTGAGGAAAAACAATGATCAGTTTGACTGGTAATGACAAGCACATACATTATCTTTCTCATATTCTTCCACATCCCCCCCGGTACTGCCCAAATTAGAGCTTGATCCACATTTAAGAATTAAAGGAGCTCTACAACAATTTAGGTACCTGTGAAAACAGTTACATAATGTCCGTTGTGGCTCTGGAGGAACTTTGTAAAGTTTCTCAAGTGATGGTGGGATCTGACAAATCACGCTATCGAGTTGCATGACGGGAAATGTAGGGAACCAGTGTTTTGTTTATGGAAGTGCAATACAAAATTGTTTAATAGGGACCTTACTCCAATTACTAAATAGTATCATCACTAGTCTTGTTCATAAACATAGTATAGAATTTAGAATATTTCTATAGTATTCTTATAATGTCTCTGTTAGGACTTTGAACATGTGTGGGGCAGTTTAGTAACTTACAATGATCTTAAATACTTAAAGTACCACATTCTAGCATGTCATTTCTAATATCACTTTAAAATATTCTTATAGTAACTTGTGATTTTATCGTTGTATATACACCTCGTGGTGCACCAAACATTATCTCAGTATTAATTTATCATATATGTAAGGGATAATGTACAGCGAGCCGGTCATTGTTGTGAAAGAAAGCCCAGACAGGGAACTGCGCCCATAGCAACGGTCTGTTATACATAGCAACGGTCTGCTATAAAGAAATAACAGACCGTAGAATGCTGTGATTGACCAATCAGAACTGTGTATTCAACAAAGCTGTCTAATAAAAGTAGATACGTTCTTTTTTGTGGCTACTCAACAGTGAGTTTAGGATATTTTTCTCCTATCATATCAGTATAATGTTATATGATAGAGAGACCAACAGTCTGTGTGTCCTGTCCAGAGTCTCTCCAGATATCGGGGAAGAGATCTGCCTACCAGTCACAGGTGCTGCTGCAGCAGCCGAGGATGAACAGAGTAGTTCATAAAACATCAGGATTACCACACCCCGCCTGCGTTACTGGCCTCCACTACCAATTATATCACTGAGAAACAAGAGGCCATGCACGCCATAAGTCTGCATTTATCAATAAAGAAGACTTTACTAGTAAAACTAGCAACAAAAAATACTATCAACACTGTCAACTATTTGACTACCGTGTGAGTAACATCAGCAGTATTGCCGCCGGCTTATCTTTTGTGCCAAGATTAGCAGATTTGCAGCCACAAATCCACCTCCACACACTCTTTTTTAAACTTACCTAGAGTACCAGATAGACAACACTGCACAAACCCTACTGCTCCTTATGGGACCCCTTGGTGACTGTTGGCCCTGGGTCGGCCGCCCCCTACCCCCACCACTATTGGCTTGTGCTCTGCTCCATGCGTGAAAGAGCAGCCTAATTGGCCTGTCAAAGGAACAGATAGCCTGTTTCCTCTCTCTCTCTCTCTCTTTCCTCCTGTCTTCTTCCCTCCGGAGTAACGGCTGCGTCAGTGCACGGCTCACTGCTGTTAGCACAGGACAGCAATCAATTCACAGATTTAAATTACCTCTGCCTCTCAGCAAATGTCCTCTTAACCTGATCTCCCATCTGCCTCTCTCTCTTTCTGTCTTCCTCTTCTTCTCTTCTTTTCTCTATCTCACGCTCCTTCTCTTCTTTCCAACCAGCCCCCTGGTCTCGTTCCCTTCACTTTTCTCTCCTGACCTCTATACGTTTCTCCTCTCCTGTCCCTTTGCCTGGAGATCACTTTGGTTACAATAATGATGAAGCTTTTATTTTCTTGTCTTCAGTCGTTCCGTCTATCCTTCTCTCTTTCTCCAACCCCTCCTTCCCATTTACTGCTGAACTACACTTGCCTCTACAATTGGAGGCTCTGACTGATTTGTCATGTTATTTACACCAAGAATTCAATCTTATATTGCCATGAAAGAAAGTAATAGCTTTCCATGCCCGTGGTAATTAATACTGTCTTGTTGAGCTGTAAACTGGGGTGTAACTAATCCCTCTGCCCTTTACGCGCAAACACACACACACACACCCGCACACACGCAGGTCATAGGAGGAGATTTTTCATTTCTTGCAGTGATGTATTACCTATGGTGGAGGTCTCGCTGGAGCTAATGAGTCCCTCCCTGCTCGGCTGTTACATGCATGTTGACCTGAATTACGCCTCGTTCAGGGCTGATGGATGGCGGCTCTGCCTAAGCGAGCCCCCGCCAGCAGCAATACACAAACTATTGGTTGGATTGTATCTCCTGCAAGTTGAAAATGTACAAGGAGCGTGGTTGATGTTTCTTTATAATTGGAAACTTATTTTCCTTAAACTGATAACTAGAGATCGCCGTTTTCCATCTTTTTAATTAACACCTCATCACCTGGACACTGTTACGGCTTCTCTCAGTGACTCTCCTCTTTTTCTGTTACTCTTACAGCAAGACATTGATTTACTTACATACCACCAGTTAATGACACACGTTGAACCAGCTATATGCTGGATATTTTCCAGGCACTGAGTTGCACACATACCGGTGTCTCATTTTCAATCATTTTCATCTCATGGCACTTTGAGTAAAGGGAATTTAAGAGGTGGAATGTACAGTAATAAAGTGATAGTTTGGGTGTTTTTAAGAGGGGTTGTCTGAGGTACTTATCCATAGTCAGTGTATTACCTACAGTAAATGACATTTGACACGCCCCCAGCTTTGAGAAACAGACAGGAGCACCGGAGCAAAACAATACTGTGCTGTGGACGGGGCCAGCAGAAAAAAATATTTTAGCCACCTAAAAGAAAGACTCACCAAAAAAAAATTATGTTTGTTTAAGTGTACGCTATATTTAGAATATTGTTTAACAGTGAACTGAACTGAAAGTGAAACGTATATTGTTTTTGTCAACTGAGCGTGCTGGCTTTATAGAGAGCATAGATAAGTTTCACTTTCAGTTCTGTTCGCTGTCGGAAAGGAGAAGGAAAGGGCTTTCTGATGGCAAGATAAACCTAAAATATTCTAAATATACCGTACACTTAAACTGATGTTGATTTTTTTTAGGTGGGTCTTTCTTTTAGGTGTCTAAAATAAGTTTTTCTGCCGGCCCCGTACACAGCACTGTATTGCTTTGCTTCGGTGCCGGTGCTCCTGTCTGTTTCTCCAAACTGGGGCCGTGCCAACCGTCATCTACTGTTGGTAATACACCTACTATCTATAAGTACCTCATACAACCCCACTTGAAAACACCCAAACTATCCCTTTAAGAGTTAGATCTTTTATGATAATATAATTTAATGATAATATGACAAAGATTTGATAGGCCTTTTTCACAGCAGACATTTTGACATGTCACAGCAGGACAACAGTACTCATTCCGTGTTGATTTTAATTATCTCACTTGTGGGGAATGACATGCAGCAAATTATCTGGCCGGCCGGGAATTGAAACAGGGACTCACTGC
>CAKALG010003091.1:0-22473 GCA_916700815.1 Helicolenus hilgendorfi
TTATTTAACCTCCTTTGTGACAAGCTAGTATGACATGGTTGGTACCAATAGATTCATTATGTTTTACTAGTTTCATATGATGCCAGTATCTTAACTCTAGCTTCAACGTCCAAAGATTGATTGCGTTAAGGAAATTAGTGGCATTAAAATGAATGTGTTATTATCGCGTTAACTTTGACAGCCCTAACGTCAACAGATGTAATAGCAAATGACAGTAATTGAGCATTTTTTATTGCCACCCGCATAGTCTTGTGAGTTCTGTATTTAAAAACAAAAACAGGTGATTGCATTGCCTAAGAACTTCAATTTAATTTTCTTGTTAATGTATCATTTGACGTCTTTCTTTACTTGCAGCTATCAAGTTCTATCGCATGGCTATGCAGCTTGTGCCTGACATTGAGTTTAAAATCAACTACAGCCGTCCTCCTGATGCAGACCGAGTTGGAGGAAACTAGTAAGCTGCTTTATTACTATTGGATATTACAAAATATAAGTCTGCAGTGTTTCAATACATTGTGAAAGGTCTGTATTTAGAAATTCTTAAAACACAAATTTCAATGTTTTTTTTAATCTTAAACTTAAGCCTTTCGACTATCTATATGAATTTACCTCAATTGCTGATATGAATATGAGGACGGTAATTATCTGCCATAGTAACTAAAGGGTTACTGTATTAAAGCTAGTGATGCTTTAAAGTTTGTGGAGAAACGGTTGTGAGTAATGCCATGCGGTCAGGTTTGATGATGTGCGCTGACCTATTCACACCAAACAGCAAACACAGGTCCTTGCTTATGTCTGAAAGGAGAATAATGTAGCGTGCAGGCTCGTATTAGAGAATGGGATATTCTCACGTCTAAAACTGAACATGTGTTTTTATTGCAGCAGGGAGGACAATGATGCTGACGGTGAGATCGAGGATCTACTTGCCTACTTTGAGCAGGAGCTCACTCTGGAAAGCTCTTTTCCAAAGATCAGCACTCCTGAGTTGGATTTGACTCAGATGCACATTTCAGGTAAAAATTTGTAATTTTTTCTAAGATTGTAAACATGTCTAAAGTCATTATCAACTTGTATTTATTGTAACTAATGTGTTTCCTGTTTTATTTACTGCAGACTTGCCGCGCGAAATCCTGATGTACATTTTCCGTTGGGTTGTGTCGAGTGATCTGGACATGCGAGCCCTGGAGCAGCTCTCTTTGGTTTGCCGTGGGTTCTACATTTGTGCAAGGTCAGCCCCTCTGTCATAACAGATCAGCTGTGTGACAGCTTGTTTGTCAACAGCTTGCTTTTCTCAGGTTTTGCTTCTCAAATTTGCCGATTTGGGATCGGGCAATTAGGGATCTCATATTGTAGCTGCACAATAGATAAAGTAATTTCAACACAGTTCTGTGTGCATGGTTTTTAGGTTCACTCAATCTTCATTTTTCCTTGTTTTATTTCTCTTCAGGGACCCTGAGATTTGGCATTCAGCCTGTATAAGAGTGTGGGGACGGAACTGCACCAAACTTGTGCCCTTCAAATCCTGGAGGGAGATGTTTCTGCGAAGGCCTCGTGTCCGTTTTGATGGTATTTAAGTATTTTATCAGTTAATGAGACCAGTACTGATAGCTTATATTTCCCAACCTGCTGTTAACATGCAGCACATTGTTGCCTCCTGCAGTGGGACCACAGCAACGTTATTGGAGCAACTGAGGCATTTCAGTCAATGCAGAAATTTGAAAATGTGCCAACTCTTAAAATGTGATACAGACCATTGGACTTATGCTTGGTTTCAATACTGGTCAACATAAAATGTAGTGTGAACTTGCTGCTTCCTGCAGTGTGCTGGCTCTGTTGTGCACAGGTTTGGGGATTTTATGATTCTCCACCACACATGTGGATGTAGTAATGATTTATTTATTTAAAAAAAATGTTATATGCAAGCTTTAGGATAATTCTTATACGCACAAAACACCAGTTCGAAAGCCAAATGTCTCAAATAGACAGTTGGCTAAATCAGTTTTCTGTTACTATACTATTACTATTATTCTATTATTACACTGAACATCTATTGAAGATGATTAACTGGATGTTGAACTTTCCATTCATATTATTTTCACAGGTGTTTATATCAGCAAGACATCGTACATTCGTCAAGGAGAGGAATCGCTGGATGGATTTTACAGGGCTTGGCATCACGTTGAATACTACAGGTAGGTGTTTGACTTTAATCATTATTTTGGTATTGTGAGCTGTATAGATTTCACAGCAAGCGTTGACATTGTTGTCACAGGTACCTCCGGTTCTTCCCTGACGGCCACGTCGTCATGCTCACCACCCCTGAGGATCCTCTGGTCGTTGTTCCTCGCTTGCGTACCAAGAACGTCAGGTACACCTTCTCTGTTTTCTACAAACTCGGCTAGAATAGACGTCGCAACATCAACAATAATTCCACAGATTGAGAGGCGGCACTTTTCACGATTGTTGCATTTTGTTTCATTTTACAGGATGGATTCTGTTCTGCTCGGTCATTTCCGTCTGTCACAGGAGACCGACAATCAAACCAAAGTTTTTGCTGTTGTCTGCAAGAGAAAGGAGGAGGTGAGAATAAGATTGCTTTCACACCTGTAGTTAGGTTCATTTGGTCCGGACCAGGGGAAAAATGATTGTTGCATTTTAGTTCTGGTCCGGTTCCTGTTCATGTTGACTTTTTAGAAACGAACCAGAGAAGTAAACATGGGGGTATACAGACTGATCGGTAACTTGTCGATTGGACATGAGCGTCATCATCAGGACCCTCGTGGGGAAATCAAGTTCTGGTGACTGACAGAAATTTATGCAGCACTTTAATGCTTTTGATGTGTATATTTACAGTATGTTCTTTGATTAATAACTTATTACAAGTGTTATTTTGTGAACGCATAATGCTGTGTGGTGGCAGTTTCTGTTAAGACAAGACACAAACCAAACAACAACAAAGTAACAACTTGTCTTTCAGTGAATTTAATAAAAAAGGCATACATCAATAACTAAAGCATCTGCAGATGGACTCACGAGCACAGCCACCTGTTGTGGACTGTGGCAAGTGAGCCTCGAATACAAAGAGTAGTAAGTATTTATACATTTAAAGCATAACACGAAGATACGTGCAAAGAATAAAAGATAAGGATAGAAAGTGTATCAATGCGTCAGCACACAGCAGACAACAGAGACAAGACATAACAAGTATTTCAGCAATCTGTTGTTTGCAGTTACAGATAACTAAAATGTCAGGTGACTGTCCTATGGTGACAAAGCTGAACATGTGAGGCCCTGACATTGTCTAAAGGTACAGTGTTAAACTGCAGATATGAAAATTGCCATTACAGCTGTCATACAGTTTTTAATGGAGTTAATGAACTGACTAAGTATCCAGAGTCAGATACAAGTACATCAGTTTTTAAACCTATTAATCAGGGAAAATACCTGCGCTGACGTGCTTAGCCTTAAACACAGATCAATAAGATTTATGAGTTTAGCTTTTGAAATCATGCTAAAATCACATATCTGCTATCATAAAATCCTGTGGTTGGAACTGCACCGGACTTCGCTTGGAAGTGGACCAAAGCCCACCTTTTCAATCGGTCTCGGTTCGGTTGTTCGATCCGCACCAGAGGTAGATTGATAGCTTTCACACCAGCCCAAACCAACCGTACCAACCTAGCAACCTAGCAATGTCATAGTAACATGTTACTGAGTGACAAATGAACTGTAAATCAAAAATTTCTGAGAAGAAAGTACAACAAGCTAACCAGTGAGTTTATGGCTCAGCTTGTAAACTGTGTTATTTGTTAACAGAAAGCGACCGAGTTTCAAAGGAATCGGTTCTGCAGGCGGAACCCCCCTCCGGAGGCTGAACACAGCTTCCATGTGGGACTGCATCTGTCCTCTGGGGGGCGTCAGAGTTTCAGTAAGCTGGTGTGGATCCACCACTCCTGCCACATCACCTACAAGTAAGAGACATAAGCACCAATAGTAGTAGAGAAGAAAAAAATATTTCCCTATTTGTGTCAAAATTGACATTAATTCTGTTTTTTTAGGATGACTGGAGAAACGGTGATCACCGCGTTTGACCTGGACAGCATGTACACACCCTTCTTCTTTGCACGTGTGAAGAGTTACACCGCTTTCTCCGATCAGCCTCTGTAAGCAGCCTGCACATGATTCCACAAAGACCACAGCAACAGTTCATCCACCAGTCTATCGAAATGCATACTCCCTCAGCTTGTTTAACTAGTGCTGCAGCTGGATTACGGTGTTAATATATGAACCCTCATGTTTCCTACATGCAAACACTTTGTTTCAGGTTTACATAATAGAATACTACGTATTTTCTGATTTCAGAAATGATTATAATGTGCTGACAGCTAAAATAATTAGCAACCTTTCCCACCTGTTCCAAGCAATGAATGTTCATACTGTGTTTGTTTCATGGTGCACTTTCCCCCTGCAAATAAACAATGCTGAATGGAATATGCTCTTATAGTTTGGTATTGTTTTAACTGAATTACTTGTATTGAAAAATACTACACAGAAGGAAATCAGATAAACTAACATATCATCCTCAGGTAGCGATGTGTAATCAGATTTATCAAACAATTCTTCAACATGTAATATACACTCATGGCTATAGGAACAATGGTACATCACAGTAAAATTATAGAGATCCTATTACACAACCTCAGTGAAAAGACATTGCAGATGTGAATCCAGACTTCGACAGGACATCATTTGTCTTGCTGGGGACACACGGGTATAATCCACGTATTACATTTTCTGGGAACCAAGCGCGGACAGATCAAACAGGATTTGCAGAGAAAAAAAATAATGAATGTGAAAGTTGAATTGGATTAGTCTAAAATGATTTGTGGCTTGCTGACTTTGTGTATAGTAGTATAGTTGGTTTTTCAAAAATATTCTAAAGCGTCTACTATAGTCTTGCAAATTCTCAAAAAGGCAAGTAAATCTATTGCTGCTTTTGTATGAGTTGATAGAAAAGGAGACAAACCAGACAATAATAATTGATTGTTACAAAGAGAGGAGAAAACAAGAAAAAAGAAAAACTCAACTTTTTTTAAATTTAAGATTAAGTTTGATTTTCTCATGGTACCTCTGCTTTGATACTGTCATACTTATGTTTGTTGAATTTTCATCTGTCACAAAGCTAAAGCCGTTAAGTTGCCACACTGGTTGTTTATTGTTCCACCATAAACTAAATATAATAAAATTGCAATTCATTTAATTTAAATAGAGGAACATAGAAATAAGTGGTCATCCACTCTGAATAATGCAATCATTTCAAAATACAGTAATTTATGATTCACCTCTACTCATGTTAGCATGATTGCTATTTGTATCACTAGAATACGACATAGATATGATATACATATATATACAGTGCCTTCAGAAAGTATTCAGACCCTTTCACTTTTTTCACATTTTGTTATGTTGCAGCCTTATGCTAAAATCGATAAAATTACTTTTTTTCCTCATCAATCTACACGCAATACACCACAATGACAAAGTGGAAACCGAATTTTAGAAATTTTTGCAAATTTATTAAAAAGGAAAAACTGAAATATCACATGTACATAAGTATTCAGACCCTTTAGTATGACACTTGAAATTTAGCTCAGGTGCTTCCCATTTCCCTCGATCATCTTTGAGATGTTTCTCCACCTTGACTGGAGTCCACCAGTGGTAAATTCAATTGATTGGACATGATTTGGAAAGGCACACATCTGTCTGTATAAGGTCTCACAGCTGATAATGCATATCAGAGCAAAAACCAAGCCATGGGGTCGAAGGAACTGCCTACAGAGCTCAGAGACAGGTATGTGTCGAGGCACAGATCTGGGGAAGGCTACAAAAACATTCTGCTGCATTGAAGGTCCTCAAGAGCACAGTGGCCTCCATAACTCTTAAATGGAAGAAGTTTGGAACCACCAGGACTCTCACTAGAGCTGGCCACCCGGCCAAACTGAGCAATCGGGGGAGAAGGGCTTTGGTAAGAGAGGTGACCAAGAACCCGATCACTTTGGCTGAGCTCCAGAGATCCTGTTTGGAGATGGGAGAAACTTCTAGTAGGACTCCACCGATCTGGGCGTTATGGCAGAGTGGCCAGATGGACATGAATGCCCGCTTGGAGTTTGCAAAAAGGCACCTAAAAGACACTCAGACTGTGAGAAACAAGATTGTCTGATCCGATGAAACCAAGATTGAACTGTTTAGCCTCAATTAATCGTCTTTGAGATCACTAAAAAGCGCTATATAAATCTAATATATTATTATTATTATCAATTTTATTATCAATCCAATGTCTGGAGGAATCCAGGCACCGCTCATCACCTGCCTAATACCATCCCTACGGTGAAGCATGATGGTGGCAGCATCATGCTTTGGGGGTGTTTTTCAGTGGCAGGGACTGGGAGACTAGTCAGGATCAAGGGAAAGCTGAACGGAGCAAAGTACAGAGATATTCTTAATGAAAACATGCTCCAGAGTGCTGTGGACCTCAGACTCGGCCGAATGTTCACCTTCCAACATGACAATGACCCTAAGCACACAGCCAAGATAACAAAGGAGTGGCTTCGGGACAACTCTGTGAATGTCCTTGAGTGGCCCAGACAGAGCCCTGACTTGAACCCAATCGATCATCTCTGGAGAAACCTGAAAATGTCTGTCCAACGACTGTCCCCATCCAACCTGACAGAGCTGGAGAGGATCTGCAGAGAAGAATGGCAGAAACTCCCCAAATCCAGGTGTGCAAAGCTTGTCGCGTCATACCCAAGAAGACTCTCTGCTGTAATCGCTGCCAAAGTTGCTTCAACTCAATACTGAGTAAAGGGTCTGAATACTTATGTCAATGTGATATTTCAGTTTTTCCTTTTTAATAAATTTGCAAAAATTTCTAAAATTCTGTTTCAACTTTGTCATTGTGGTGTATTGCGTGTAGATTGATGAGGGGAAAAAGTAATTTTATCGATTTTAGCATAAGGCTGCAACATAACAAAATGTGAAAAAGGTGAAGGGGTCTGAATACTTTCTGATGTCACTGTATATAAAGCCTCGTGAAAATCACTCCCAAGAGCAGTTTTAAAGTTAATCTGTCGTTTGCCTCGCCACTGTGGGCAGCATTAGCTAGCTGGTGTCTAAGAAATGTTTACTTTGTTGTTGGCACATATCACACAATAGTGATGTTTAATCTTAGATTAATGAAAGAGTTCAACACGGGGCCCCCACCATGGATGTATTATAAACTGTATACCATATCCACGTCTTATTATACATCCATCCTCCCACCCACCCACAGCAGGCCAAGTCTTTGGCGCCAACCTTTGTGTTTTATTAATTAATTCATATCATATTAAAGGGACTGTTTATAATAATCACAAATGCTTGTTAACAGCGACACCTGTGGCCGTTAAGTCAACGAAAGTCAGCGTCGGGCTCACAACTGTGCTTAAGGGCCTTGCTCAAGGGCAGCCCAGTGGTGGTAATGATGGATCCTACAAAAGGCAAGAGCTGCCTTTTCACTTTCCCGCCCAGATTTATCCTGCCGGTCCCAGGATTGAACCGATGGCCTACCGGTCTTGAAGCCTGATCTACATAGAGATAGACTTTAGGCGTTGTCCAACACACCATTTACATAGAAATTAGTAAAGGGACACATGCTTACCCTACTGCTGTTTTCAGGAGAGAACCTCGACACCACCGCCACCCCGCCCTCTCTGTCTCCCTCAGGCCATGGCCTCTGAAAAATCAGTGAGTGAGGCATTGTTTGCATAGCGGCTGGCCAGCAGACACGCCACCAAAGCTCACAAACAGTTGCTCTGTCCTGCTGTCAAATGCGAGCCGTGTGTGACACACAGCATACCAGTGCATCAAGTCTGCACACAGTGCTAATGAGGAGGAGGTCAGAGTGATACCTCTTAAGTGGAAAGGACTTACAACATAGAGGACTGTCTAGACATTTTGACAGAGAGAGAGAGCACAAATCACTGATCTGTCTTAGTCAAAGCAGTTGTCAGGAGAGGAGCAGCTTTCTAAGAAAACATCTTTAGGAAAATCTGTTTCTTGTAGCTAGTATCTTGCTTTCTGTCACCCAGCAACAGATCACCAGCCCTGCAGGCTCTTACTATATCAAACTAAACCTGATCCACAAATCAGGTTCACTTATTTTTAGTTTACAGTGGAGATTGGTTTATTATAACCAAGAATGCCAAACATTCCTTCGTTACAAAACTCACAAAGAGTTGGGAGCTGATATCAGGACTGAGAAAACAAAAAAAACTGTGTTCTCCTCAGAAAAGATTCACGTGTAACTGAGAAAGCTGTGCAGGTTTTGACCCCTTCGTTATGTTTGCTCACAACATCCTTGCTAACTTCAACCTTCAATCCACTGAGAACACTTATTGATGCACCAAGAAGGGAATAAAGTAAAACAGACAAAGGAGACAGAACAGTTTTTATTTAACCAGTTTATGTGTCATTTTAAGTCGAACTACAAAGCTGCTGTCTATCTATCTATTCAATTTGGAAAGGATCTATCTTGTTCTACCCCTTTCCTTCACTACAAGAGACCTTATATATTATATCTGATTTGTTTATTGCCAACAACATTTGGAAAAAAAAAAGAATAAAACAACCTTAAGTTTCTATATAAATTCTTAATATTTATTAAGACATCTCATCACCTGAGAAAAGAAAGAGGGAATGGGCTTTACAAACCCAAACCCATGCTTCACATTACGTAGCGTCATCTTACTATATGTAAATAAGTTGCAGTAGAGTAATACACACAGTAAGGTGAAATTAAACAGTTGTTTGCAAATGAGGTGAAGGTTTATCATTTCTATTCACCTAAAAGTCTTCCTACCTCTCAAATCTTTAATATAATTTTGTAAAATAGGCTATTTCATTCAATACGCTCCTCTAAATGAGTCTACATTACTTTGATAAAGCAGAGTTGCTGTTATAGTATATCTTGTTTATGAGAGCCAGCCAGCTGCCTTTATAACATATTCATTAAAATTCAATATATTATTAATATTGTAAATGTTTACACACACATTAAATAGGATTTTAAATTAAAAAAAATAATTATAAGGCTCAGCGAACTCTTTAGATATTCTTTCTCTACAAGCGACATTATTTGTAGCATTTACATCATTTTCAAGGAAGGAAAACAAGTAGGTTTACAATCTCAGTTTGTTTTTAATGTCTTACAGCGAGTAAAGCATGAGTCACAACATGTTAACCCAGATTTACCCCAGATTTCAGAAAATATACTGTATGTATATATATATATTTATATTTAACAGTCTAGAAAAATGTATGCAATATATTATTACATACCTATATGCTCCCTTGGCCTTTACAAGCTGGGATGTCATGTAATGCTAATCCAGCCCTTAAATATATAAACCCTGTTACCTTCAGCGCTATTACCTTGTACAAAGGAGGAACTGTAACAGGCATGGCATGTAGCTGGAAATAATTTAATAATAATAATAATTCAACCTCTGAGTAGATATGGCTCATGCATGTTAAACGGGTTTTCCCGTTATCGGCAGATGTCTGCGGATCAGATAAATCATGCACACACAATGTGGCCGTTGCATGTATTATTCAGAATTCAACAATATTTTCTGATGCAGTGAACATGGATGTAGGTCACCTATACATTTGAGCAACATGTCGTGCTCATTCAGTGGTTAAGGCCATTACAGTACCTCATTAAATTGATTCAGCATGGTAGAGCAGCGCAGCAGTGCTCCACTGTGACGGTATCAGATTTACACAGTTCATCATTCAAACATCCTTTTGTTTTCTATACCAGCATTTACTGTGTAGCCCCCTGCATCGTTTAGGTACGAAGACAAAAAACAAACAAACATAAGGAACACAAAGGAATAAATAGTTCAATCACTACAACCTTCTTTCTCCACCAAAAAAACCCCCAAATAGTTCATTCTCATGTAATCACTTTTTGTTTTCACTTTAAAAGACATGTTAATGTGATAAAATGAGAAACAGGTTTTGGAAAATGTTTAAGGAATAGTTGGGAAATATGCTTGTTTGCTTATTTGTCGAGAGCTAGATGGGGGGATTGATTCACTCTTGTATTTGACGGTGGTATTGATCTTTTCACCGAACTCTCAGCAACAAAGTGTACAAACAAATCTCCCAACTATTCCTTTAATATAAGATAAATATAACTTTTGCATTTAGTATGTGTCAGTTGTTAGGAATGATAAGTTAGGACATTTGATATTTTCAAAAACAGAAATATCAGGCACAGGATTTGAGCTGGAAGTTAGTCTGAAGTGGACCAACATGAATCTGGTGATAGCATATTGAAAAGACTGTACAATACAAATCTACATTAGAAACCAAATCAACTGGTCCAGAAGGCACCCTATTTATGAAAAAAAAACTATGTATTATTTGACAAGACAATTCCATCTCAAGGTCCATTTAGTAGCTGTTCTGGAGCTTTTGATCATATCTCATTATCTACTTTATTAGATGGGGTTTACCCAGTTGCCATTGAATTGTAGATGTTTACATTTCCATTTTTTCTGGGCGTGTCTCCAACCTGCTCTCAGGAAGTGACGATGTAAATTACTGCTCAGTGCGTCCAAAAACACACATACTACAGTTTATTTACACGAAAGTATGTTAAACAATAGTACACATATTGGGTATGTAGTGCGTATTATGTGATTTCGGACAAAGCCCAGATCATGTGACAATCAAAAGCTCAGGAGCGTTTACTACTAAATGGACCTTGTGATGATATTCTTTTTTCAACAGCTGTTTCCAAGGTCAATGATGACTATATGGTAAAGTTTATCCGAATATAACCTACTTGAGTGTTTAGCATTTAATTATACAGTATGATAATATTCACTTGATACCTAAATAGTTACCAATAAAAAGCTGCAATTATTTAATTAATTTCAATGAATTTAATTGCATTTGCTGGATAAAGCTATAGTGGATATTTTAGCACAGTGTGAGATGAGACAAAACGATTTTTATAATGTGGGGGATGTTAAGGAGAATTGAGTTTATATTGTGCTCATAAAACACAACAACTGCCCTCTAACATTGTGTCTTAAACTGGTTTAAACGTGAATCCTAGCAAATGCTCTGTTTCTATGCTTTAGTTATTCTTCGCTTAGATGGCTAAGTATTCCTAATTTGGACAGCCTGCTCTGCAAATATATGCCCTGTACAGCAAACCATCTGCTGTTACAACCTGTAAATAAAAATGCACTACAGGGCAAAATTTATGATTATGCAACAGCACAGGCAGGAGTGAGATAAAGCAAGACACAAGAAGCGTGCTCTAGTTACACATTAAGTACCATAGTAAGCACTGTGTTATATTAATTGTTGCATCAGAGACGTCATTGAGTGTGATGAAACCTTCAACTGCCAACACACTCAATGGAGCCGTCATCTTTGGACCTTTTTGAGTGTAAAGCATTAATGAATGAGTTAAAAATGTGTTTGCTGGTAGCAGAAAGAGATTTTTTGCTTCGGAGTGAATTTCTTCCAGAGGGTGGGCGAGGCAATATTGTGCAACCATACTATAATACTCTTCTATTAATAATTCAATACCATGAGTAGGAACGTGTGCAAAAAACCATGGAAAGTCTCTGGATGTATACAGTATGTGGCTATGGCTTATTTCATCTCAAGTGAGCGCTAAACTATTCTAAAAGATCAGAAGATACATATACCTCCTAGCAGCATTAGCTAACACGCTACAGTGAGAATCAGGTGGCGGTTTTCTCAAATGTCAATCCATCCTCAGTTTCTGGTACGCGGTGCGCTCCATAGATGGTGTCCCATTTGCATGTCCATTTGTTGATACAGGAGAGCCGTTTTGGTGCTCCTTCTTTAGAGAACCACTGTGCTTCTTGTAAGCCTTGAAAGAGAGGCAGAGATAACATGTTATTACACATAATGCTGTCATTGAAAATTAAATAAGGTTAACAGGTTACTTCATAATTAAATATTACTGAAATTAGGAATGTCACAATACCAGAAATTTAGTAGTTGATACCAGTACCAGTGAAATTGGTATCAACTACTACATTTCTAAATTTCTAAATTTCATGATTCTCGATACCATTTCTTTTGATTTAAAAAAATGCTTAGTCATTTTCTAAAACAGTTGAGCACTGTAGTTTTTAGCAAGCATAAATAGTGCATTTGTTGGGGACTATTTTCAGCCGCGGATTAATATACGTTTGGTGCTCTAGTGAGTTTTTAAAACAGCAGGATGGTGTATGTGGGATTGACTCAAAATAAACTCCAGTGCTCATTTTCATTATAATGAAGGAACATGTCACTCACTTGTGTTTTTAATAGCAATCACAGGCAATACTTGTTAATGGGATCAATTCCTTGTTGGTTTTGGCTTTTTTATGGGACTTGCTGACAATGATAAAATATCACCAGACTTTAAACTCATTAATTAACAGTTTAAAATGGAAAAACCAACTGACCTGAATGTAGAAGTTTGAGAAAAGGAAAATGAGCGTGACCATGTAACTTATTTGGAAGGACAGCCATCCCTTGGGGAAGCCACACGGCCATATGACCGCACACATCGTCTGGAACATCGTTAAAAAGAACTGGATCTGTGGAGGAAACACAACACACACATGCACACACATACTAGAGTGAGAAAGTGACACACACAGAGAGCCTATAGACACATAATATTGATCCAGAGCCTAAAATATCTTTTATTGGACGGTGAAAGTGTCTGCACTGTATTTAAACTAGGGGGCACTGCAGAAAATAGTCCAAGGACACTTCCAACATCTAAATAGCAACACCAGTTCTACAATGTCAAGTGAATATAACAATCACCTAATATAAACTAAAGACTGAAAATACATTTTAATTCAATTTATTCGCGATTAATCGCACATTTTTTATCTGTTCAGAATTGTACCTTAAAGGGAGCTTTGCCAAGTATTTAAATACACTTATCAACATGGGAGTGGGCATATATGCTTGCTTTATGCAAATGTATGTATACATTTATTTTTGGAAATCAATTACCAACAAAAAACAATGACAAGTATTGTCCAGAAACCCTCACAGGTACTGCATTTAGCATAAACAATATGCTCAAATCATAACATGGCAAACTCAAGCCCAACAGGCTTGCCCCAAACTGCATGTGATTATCATGAAGTGGGCATGTCTGTAAAGGGGAGACTCGTGGGTACCCATAGAACCCATTTTCATTCACATATCTAGAGGTTAGAGGTCAAGGGACCCCTTTGAAAATGGCCAAGCCAGTTTTTCCTCGCCAAAATTTAGCACAAGTTTGGAGCGTTATTTATCCTCCTTGGCAGCAAGCTAATATGACATGGTTGGTACCAATGGATTCCTTCTACTCTAGCATTAAATCTTAACATCCCTGATGTATACATCACGATCAAATGAGCCCTTTTCTGCATAATAACTACTGTACTTCTGCTTTGATACTTTAAGTACATTTCGATGACAATACTTTTTTATGATTACTCTATCATTGCTACTTTTCCTTCAGTAAAAGATCTGAGCACACTGGGAAGAAGCTACAGGATGAACCCACCAGCTGGAACTGGGTGATGTACTTCTTCCACCAGAGGTACGGCCGGATGGCTGGGATGGCCGACAGGCCGTAGTAAGAATACATCACGACATGGACGAAGCTGTTTAGGGAGGCGCCGAAGTACGCTGAAGAGACACAGAAGAGAGACACAGGAAGTTATTCATCTACTGCAAGCAATAACTGTCAGTGAATGACATTCAGGAATTGAATGATCATATAGGGAATAACTTTTCATTAGTCCGCTCTGTTTGGAACCATTACTACAAAGTTCATGTAAAATCAATAGAAGCCATTATCAGTAAAGTAATACAAAAATAATATAGTGAACATCTGATGAATAATGAAACGTGTTTATGGATCTGAAGTCACGTTATATTGACTGCTGTGCTATATTCTGTGCTGTTTTCTGCACAACTTTAATAGAAAAGCACATAAAAATGCGTCACACAGTGCAGCAGCGTTAAGGTCACTTAGTGTCCTTTAAGGCTTTGTAGGGGAAACAGGCTGTTTTCAGGGCTAATGGGTTTAACATTAGAGCACTTGAATTATTTAGCTCGCTTTGGGGCCAAACCGTAAATGTGGTTACTGGAGTGATTTGAGTCACTGGAGGGCGAAGTTGTGTTAAAACACTCACAATGGCCGCAGGGTACCCAGTTCATAACGAACCACCAGATATTCAGCATGCTAGCGTGGTGGTAGATGTGAAGAAACGTGATCTGGTGGTTATTCTTTCGTAGTATGAAGAAAAATGTGTCCATGAACTCGATGAGCTTGGAGAAGTAGTACCACCACAGGACATTCATGACCTGAGAGGTGACGCAACAAAACAAAAAATGGTGAATAAAACACAAGAAAAACTTCCTGAAGAGAACAACATAGAGATGATAGAGATGGCAAATAGGAAAAATACAGTTCAAAAGTTTACGCACAACACTATTTCTCATACAAGGTGATAAGCAGACGTCTGTCCTGAAGGCCCTTGAAAGTCCAGGATCATAAAGTAATTTAACTATCTGTACTGTAGCAGTGACACAGTGATACAACTTTGTATTTAATCACTGCAGAACTGCAAAGCCATGCACATTTCACTGGGAGCCTTGTTTTCACCTCCACTGAGCTCAGCAGGGCAACTGAAGAGAGTCATCCTGATGACATGAGTGGGATTAAATTGAGTCTCTGTCTCTGCAGCTTATCCGCTGGGATTTACAGGTACTTGCCCATAGAAATCAGAGCAAAGAAAAACACACATTGTGCTTAATATTATATATGTTTAGCTGTCCTACAATAATTGGCATTTATACCTATACTCTACTGTTTATAATATCAAGAAACACAATGTAATAAGAATTACATCAAACGTGATCAAGTGAAAATAAAACCCTGAGCAATAAACACATAAAAAGGTTGCACAGTGTAAACCAGACTGACTTACTTTATTATCCACTTCCTGTGCACTGTGAGTGTCCTGGCAGTAGAAATTGTAGCCACCGTGCCTCACAGCAGTAACAAGCTGAAGAAAAATGATGAATGGATATTTTACCAATAGACACGCTTCACTCACAGATGCTGTGGTGCACAAATGCAATATAAAAGTGAAACTCCAAAGATATGATGTTGTAAAATGAGACCTTCGCTTCCTTATAAGTGATAAACACATGCACCAACAAATGCCCAGACAGATAGCGAGTCTGATAACCACATTTGTTCCCGTATCTGTTTTATGTCAGGTTGTGGTGACCGAAATAGGATGTAATCAAAATTAAACCTGCTACTAAAATATGATGTATGATATGATGTTTAAAGGTCCTTAGGTCATTTTAGAACATGATGTTATCACAGAGCATATTGGAAGCCAATTAATGTAATCATTATATATATATATATTTATGTGATTATTAAAGCATTTTTACACACAGGTAGACTAAGAAAACTGCAAATACCGGAATTTCCTAATTGAAATACTCAATAGTAACAGCCAGCAGGGGGCGACTCCTCTGGTTGCAAAAAGAGGTCTGATTGTATAGAAGTCTATGAGAAAATGAGCCTACTTCTCACTTGATTTATTACCTCAACAACATGAGTTTATGGTCTCAATCACTAGTTTCAAGTCTTCTTCAATACAGCATGATGTTCATTTAGTAAATTATGGTCCTATTTAGAGTCAAATAGACCATAAAGCAGGGTATGCTTTAGGGCGTGGCTACCTTGTGATTGACAAATCGCTACTACGGCGTTGTCCGGTCTGGGTGTTGTTTGTGTTTTTGTCTTACAACTTTAACAGTTCATGAAAGTTCATTGTGACATTTTGGTTGCCTAAAAATGTCTGATTCAGCATTCGGTTGTACTTAGCTCCGACCTCTCGTGTCACTTCTGGTTGCAAAGAAACAAGATGGCGACGGCCAAAATGCCGAACTCGAGGCTTAAAAAAGGCAGTCCACAAACCAATGGGTGACGTCACGGTGACTACATCCACTTCTTATATACAGTCTACTGTAACACAGATTATCTAGGGATACTTTTTCAGACTCAACAAAGCCACAAAAGCCATTAAACAACTGTGTTTATAGGATGAGTATTGTCATACTAATCTGTATGTGTAAAATCTGTGTCATGCCGCTTTAAACAAAAATTATTCAAATGCCAGTAGATGGCGTGGCTTAATGCTGATTCACTAAATCAATATAGATCCACTGTCTTTGTCTGCTGCTGTAAAAGGCTTCACTCACTAACCTCCGAGCCAAGAAACTGCCACCAGTTGAAACCAGCAACAGAATGAATTGGATTTTTTTTGCACAGACATTAGTCACCCTCTAAGTTGATACTGGCTACTTGATTCTTTCTTCAAACATACTGCGGCATTAGTCAGCCTATAAATAAATAAAATTAATCACAATCAGATTTAATCACAATCATTATGTGACCAGCTGCTGTGCCCTGGAAAGCTGACAAGCACCAAACTGCGCTGTACTTTGATTCACATCAGGTGGCATTGATTTTGGACTGGCAAAAGTTCACCCCATGGCTGGATCACTGTCAGAGTACAGGGTTTAATGAATCACAAAGCCAACAGTTCACTGGCGCCTTACGCAATGCAGATGGAACGACAAGAAGCTTGTTCTGCCAGCTTGGTGGGTAGTGCAGTACAGATACTTTAGACTTACACGTACATGAAACCACTTAGTCTGGTTCTGACCTCATGCTGTGCACAGGTATGCAAAGTGACAGATACGATCACTATAATAACTGAGGTCTATTGCTACAACTTAAACAGCACATTAAGCTCAGACTCTGACACCTCACCAAAGAATCCCTGTTTGTTTACATCAGTGCATCTATCAATTTCGGTTGTCTTGGCAGCTGTTTATCAAAAGCAGTTTTTCCAGCAAACAATAGAGGGCTGTGCTGATGTCTGCAAGGGGATATGAGGGATTTGATGGCTGAAACAATGAGCCTGTCAGCGTCCAGCTGTGTCTCTCTCAGTCCCCGATAGCGTTGTCTTAATGGTAGCTTTCAGTGAGAGACGCCGATAGCAACAGGCCCGGATCTAATCAGAGTCAAGTGTTAAAGAAATAGTTCAACGTTTTTGGGGAAATACGCTTATTCGCTTTCTTGTTGAGAGTTACATAAGAAGATTGATACCTCACTCATACCTGTCTGCTAAATATAGAGCTACAGCTATGTTAGCTGAGCTTAGCATAGACAGCTTAGCAAGAAAAAAATGTGTGTTATAACAAGATATATTGTTATACAGTGAGCTTTAGAGATGCTGGTGGAAAGATTTTGTTACGTTGTAGTTTGGACAGAGCCAGGCTAGTTGTTTCCTTCTGTTTCCAGTCTTTATGCTAAGCTAAGCTAACTGGCCCCCTGACTTTGGCTTCATATTTAAAGGGGACATATGCTAATTTTCAGGTACATGTATTTTGGGTTTCTACTAGAATATGTTTACATGCTTTAATGTTGAAAAAACACATTATTTTTCCTCATACTGTCTATCTGAATATACCTGTATTCACCCTCTGTCTGAAACGCTCTGTTTTAGCGCATTTCAACGGAATGGCAACGGAATTGCGTTGCTAGGAAACAGCTTGGGTCCATGTTTACATCCTGTCAGCTGATATCGTTCACATCCACTGCAACAGGAAATAAACTGGGACACATTTAGTATGTTTATGTTTAAAACTGTGAAATAGTCTAAATATTGTAGATTTGTGACATCACAAATGGACAGAAATCCTAACGGCTTGTTTCAAACGCAGAGTTTCTGAATACGGGCTGTGTGTTTCTCCATGGATTGAGTGTTTTGATACTTTCACAGTATTTATATATCACTTAAACCTGCTTTATAATTTTTGACATTTTGGGAAATAGACAGTAGACAGACAATTTAGCAAGAAAAAACATGTGGCATAACAGGATATATTGTTATATAGTGAGCTTTAGAGATGCTGGTAGAAAGATTTTGTTGCCTTGTACTTCTCTTTTTTCTTGTATTATCTGTCTGTAGTGTGACATTGCAGTGATTGCATTGTGACCTGCTTCAACAGATATCTCAGTGCCAGTGTGTTTACCTCATAGAACATGTAGAAGGACAAGAGTGTGAGGCCCAGATTGTAGAGCACCAGGAGGCCTCTGCAGGAGTACGGCTGCCTGTGTTTCATGTACTTGGGCCCCATCCACACGATGAGAAGGTACATGATCGTGAGTGCAAAGGTTGGAGGGTAGTTGTCGAGCAGCAGCCATCCCCGGACCCTCTGATCTGAAATATGGAGATAAAGAGGCCCGTTTTTACCGCCGACAAGGTGATAATCTCATTGATAACCGCAGATGAACTTGAAAAGTGAAAAGCAGCAGCAGCGCTCACGTAGGAGTGTTTGCTCAACATATAGAAAGAAGGTAAAAGGTGCTTTTGAGGTAAAACACGTGCAACAGATTTTATATCAGCTGCAACTAAAGTGATAATATACTCTTGACTTACCTCTGGGACCCATCCATGACTCTAAGTAAGTGTTCAGTCTATGATTGAAGGTCTCCATTTGTCACCTAAAATAGATTTAAAGCAGCATGAATCTTACGGACAGGACACTACAAAAAGCTGAACATCACATACATGATTGACATATTAAGCAAACACTTGCCAATTTACACATCAAGCGAACACAGAGCAACTTTAGTATTAATTCGGAGACATGTTACTATCCACCTGATCAATGTAAGTCCAATATTCTCTCTCCTTTTAGCTTTGTTTTGGTCTCCACCTACTCCTGGGGGAAATATCATACTCTTAAGCTGCTAAATGCTCCACTATAGACCAGCTAGTCACATTCTCACTCCCAACTTGTCAAATACCGCTGTTTGGTCAAAACGCTCCGTATTGCTGAGGAGAGCTGCAGAGTCAGGTGATAATTGTCTGTGTTTGTCACTACGAGTGACATATTTTACATCACACATAATAATTTGACCCATTTTGTTGTACAAAACTTTGATTAGTGCAGCTTTAAGTATGATAAGCTTGATTAATCTGCCTGAGAGAGGGCTTGGTAGTGATCATAACGACGGTCTTCTGGAACTTCTGATTAACTCTAAGTAGTGTTTAAATGTCTAAATGTAACTCAAAGTTGTCAATTTTGATACATGCCTATCATGTATGTTGTATATACTGTATGTCTGGTAGTACTCCAGCCTGTCCCACGCTCCCTTATACATCCCATGTCCCAATGACTGATTCTTGTTGTTTCAAAAAGATCCAATGTGACCACTTCTGTAAAACAAGAAGCCAGCCGGCAGGTGGGAACAGATGATAACCCCGTCTCTCTGTATAGTAATTCTCTGGCTTTTAAATTGTTGGTAATGGTTGGCTATGGTGATGAAATGTGTAGATTTATTACCACTAATGGGCTCCAGGTTTTAATGATGGCAGAATCGTGTCTGGCCCAGCCTAAGCAGCGCTGCTACATTTACTTTGACAAATATACATCTCTAAATCTTTGTGCATGCTCTCTTGCCAAAGCTGTCAAATTGTTGTGGTGCATTATTGTTTGATCACTCTGTCCTTTGTGAGTGTTTCAAACACATGGTTGGTGTATCCAGCACTGATTTAAACCGCTGCCTGTGACACTGTCAGGGAAAAGTTGAGAAGTGCAGTTTTTCTCTGAAAGACGTAAGTACTTTTTCCATAAACAGTGTATATAATTTACCGCATAATATCAGATTCCACCGCTATGCTTGACAGTCAAATCAACCATGTGATATAAAGCAGAAGGCCATTGACACGACTGTATGAATGTCTGGATGTTCGCAGCTGGATATTTCTTCTTATACAATGAAGTTTTAAGTTATTGTTACTGTACTGGGTATGTTCTCAAGCCTGTTTTAGCCACTCCCTATTAATGAATGGTCAAAATGCAGGAAGTTTTGATTGAGATCTAAACCTGGACAAACTCGTTAAGTTGAAAAGTCAGTTTCAGTTTTTATACAAAGGAGAACTCGCACTGCAAACAAATCCCTGCAGCTGGTCTTTTTGTAGAGCTAATAACACTCAGGCACACACTCTTTATTTATTATCGCCTCAGAGGTACT
The DNA here is from genome assembly GCA_916700815.1 of Helicolenus hilgendorfi. NCBI lineage: Eukaryota > Metazoa > Chordata > Actinopteri > Perciformes > Sebastidae > Helicolenus > Helicolenus hilgendorfi. Next base: position 20,225 of record CAKALG010003091.1, read on the forward strand.
TGCACAATCCTGCAGGACTTGTTTGCTGTGTCACTTCAGGCTTTGCAAATTGCCTCCTTGCCGCCACAGAAATTCTTTCCACTGACATGTTCCCGAGCTATACATTAAATTCAGTGTGGTTATGTCACAGACTGCTGCACACTCCTAGACAGTTTCTACACCTGCATCTACAGCTGGAAACTAAATGTGGACTATATACTCTATGTCTTCTGTATTGTATGTCTAGTGTATACTATATTGTACTGCATGACAGACGGCCATGTGAACCTCTGCACATTGGCCTGTTTCACCATCAAAGACCCCTGAACATAATCTAATCTAATATGATTAACCAATCTGATTTTGACTGCAGATGGGCTATAATCTTTTGGCTCTAGTCAGATGTGTGCATGTCTGAGGTGAAGGTAAAAAAACACAGCATACAGGTTAACAGAATACCCTTGGATGTTACAGACACAGAAATGTGAGTCCATCTATCAAATTTAGCCTAAGCATCTCAATTCAATCTGCTTGTGGCTCTTATGTAAAGTCATACGATATTGAAATATGACTATAATAGAACTGAGGGGGCACCCCTTTGACTTTGTTGACATATATTTAATGAATTTATTTGAATCCATAGTGAAGAAGTATTCACTTAAATCCTGCAAACACACATATTTTAGTCATCTAAGTTGCACAGTAGCTCACAAGGAACAAATATGTCCCATATCGTATGTACCATTTAACGAGTATTTTCTGAAAAAAACTTCCTTGTCAACATTGTGGAATATATATCCCAGTTTACCAAGTAACCAGGAAATAGCTTAATACTGATAGTTGCATTTGTCTATAATGAGTAGGATTGGGAATCACCGGAGGCCCCACGATGCAATATTATCACGATACTTTTGTCAACATCTGTTTTATCTAATAAGATACAGTTTTCAAGTCTCAGAATTTTCATTCACATATCTTGAGGTCAGAGGTCAAAGGACCCCTTTGAAAATGGCCATGCCAGTTTTTTCTCGCCAAAATTTAGCGCAAGTTTGGGGCGTTATTTATTGTTCTTCCCGTCAAGCATGACATGGTTGGTACCAATCGATTCCTTAGGTTTTGTAGTTTCATATGATACCATATCTTGACTCTAACTTTAAGACTGAGCCAGCTGCAACCTCAGAAAGACAGAATTGTGGCCGTCGGTTTGTTAAGAGGTTAATAGAGTGGTGCAGGGATGACGTACTTTTGTAGGCCAACCAGGAAGTTAGCATCTCCCTGGGTTCCCTCGACAAAAAGCCAATGTGATTTTTACACTGGGTTTTAAATTATTGCCGAAAATAAACTCTGTAACAAACAAAACGTTTATGATGCATACAAGTTTTGTTCAGCAAGATAATCTCCACAAATGAACACCACTTTTATAATTTTTGATGCATAAATGCAATCGCCAGAAGTAAAAAGCTAATGTTAGGTTATAAACAAACTACAACACAGTCGCATGAACACGAGTATACACAACGAGGCTGTGACAGCGGACGAGTCGGTGTGAGGACGTTTAGTAGTCTCATACAGCCATTTTTATGACATAAAGCCTTCAAAATTCACGAGTGGGATATTTACTGAAATATTTTATGTCGTAGAACAAAACGATAAAATCTCTTCAGCTTGTGTTAACGACGGACCTTATTTCAGACATCTAACTAAAAACCCTCATTTCCAGCTTTTAGGACTCATTCCTGTAGCACTCTATAGCAACCGGATTTTATACGATAAAAGATCGGTACTTGATGTCCGTGTATCGATACAATATCGCCACGTAAAATTTCGCGATACTATGCTGTATCGATTTTCTTTCCCCACCCCTAATAATGACTTGTCTACAGGAACAAAATCTGGCTTATTCTGGTCAACCTCAGTACAGTAATATCCAAGCTCTGATTATCAGAGATGCATTAGGCTGCATCAAAACATGATAATCTGCAAGGCCTTAATCAGAGCATGATGAGCCACAACAGGAGAGCATGTTAGCAGCCAGTCACTGAGTCAAAATGCTGGAGCCATGCAAAACACGTCTAGACACTAACTGGAATTTGATCATAATTATTGGTTTCATCACCGTCGGCATCTGTTAATGATTAATTCAAAAAGACTGTAATAGTTAGGGTTGGGCAATATGACAGCATATACAACAGTATCAATATATCTATCACCATAGATTCTGTTGTAACTCTCCCTTTAAAATATCTGATTGTATTAGGTCATAGTGGTCA
>CAKALG010003092.1:0-16092 GCA_916700815.1 Helicolenus hilgendorfi
CACACACACACACACACAGGAGGACCCCCCACTCCCTTGGCGAGCACTCCCTCTTAGCGATCCCTCTTTTTTTTTTCCCTGATGGCCGTTGCGAGTAGCAGACGGTTTTGCCATCCCTCTCCCAAAATAGCCACCCGTTAGCACAGCCAGGTCAGATGGTTTTGAAACATCCGTGGCAAACGGTGCTGGAGTGGAGGGGTGGAGGGGACAACAAGTGCGTGACTACCTCTTTGAGAGCTGCGGAGAGGCAGTCATGGGTGGGCCTCAAGTGGAGGTTTCTTTCACACTTGGGTGACAATGAGTGCTGGGGAACAAAGGAGGGGTGTCTAAGAAAAAAACGGGTGATGTGTGCATGTGAGGATGTGCACGTATGCAAGCAACAGGTGTTGTTGTTTCATAACTTTTTAACATATGGATATAGAGAGCCTAAATTCTTGGTTATACTCCCAAACGGACAGCTGAGGACACCACAGACGCGTAGTAGTTCTGTGTATACTGTCCGCTTGGCATTCCATCATTCCATCTCATCCACCGACTCGCCACTTTTGTCGAGTCGTGACTTTTACTCCGCGATGGCCTAGGGCTCATGGGAAGGAGTGTTGTCATGATACCAAAGTTCTGACTTCGATGCGGTACCCTGCCTAAATATCTCGATACGAATATCTCCACGGATTTAAAACATCAGGAAAAGTAATGGATGACAGAGCATGGAACTTAAAATTATTTTTTTATTAATTAAAAATGTTTAAATGTAAAACTTCATTCATTAACAAAAAAAAAATGGTATGCAGTAATCTGATGTCCCCAATACTTAAGTTTGTGATTTCTTTGATAGTTAATTTTATATTTGCATTTATTTTTGATAATGCACACATATTTACATTTCATCTTTTCTTATAACTTATATATTATATATATTTTTATTCTAAGAATGGAACAACTGTATTTCCCCCGGGGATCAATAAAGTATTTCTGATTCTGATGTCACTTATTAAACAGCGTTTAAAACCAGAAATATTGAATAAACAATAGGGGTGTCCCAACTGCTTGCCTATAGTCGAATCATGTTTTTATATTTTGCTTATGGGCCCCCTTCTGTTTAAGCTTTATGTATCGATAGAAAATATTTTTAAAAACTATTAACCGAGATACGTGTTACTATCGTTTAGCTGTTGTGTTAGAATAATGGACAGTGCTGTTTGTTGTGTGTGTGTGTAGTCGCAACGCCATCTGTAGTACTGACACGGAGCAGAGATCAAAATATATTTAGCACTCATAAATGCCTATTCTTTGATTTGAAACAGTAGCCTTATGTTGTTGTTATTTATGAATGATCTTGTTTCATAATCACATTTTCCTGTCACTGCGATGATTCGACTGTGAGGTTGGCTGTCAAATCAGGCTTCGTAGAATGAATCATCGAATAGTTGACTATTTGGGGTCACCCCTTATAAACAATAATATTTGATTTTTTGCTTTTTCAAATTATCATCCTTATCTAAACAAATCGAGCCACAAGACATAACTGTTGAGAAAGGCTTTGCTCCAAGGCTGGATTTTTTTAGCTATTAGCGTTGTTACAAATGTCAATGTGATTTTGTATGAGGTCTTCTTACTTCTGCAACAGAACCCAGAAGTTCCAGTTTTACTTCGGCTCTATGTACAAGTGATCGACGGTGTGCAGGATTTTTGCTTATTTTTCCACAGTCAGAGATCCTGATCGGACGCACAAAATTAGCTGTAATCGCAACATATGGATATTACTAAAGAAAACGTAAGGGGAAAAACGTGAGGTAAAACTGCTGAGAGTCTATTTGTTAAAGCTCCAGAACTTATAAACAAACACAGGCAAACAGTGGTTTCTAAGAAACAACTAGGAATCCATTTGTGTTTTCACAGTAATCAGAACCATGACAAAAGGGTTTACGAACGTCAACTCCATAAAATGTTGCTGACAAATTTATAAGCAGTAGTGAGCAATCACATGCACCATCTGGTTTGACTGATGTCGTGTCGAGGGTACTTTTAGCCATGCTAGCACACACAGTCTGTGGAGGAGTTGGCTAACAGTTGAACTGATCCGGAGCCAGGCGAACCAGAAGATAGATCTTACGCTTCGTGTGTGTCTCTTTCACAGGCGGGCATTTGGATTATTGATTCGTCAGAAAAGTGGGCCGTAGCTTGACATAGCTAGCGAACACGCAGTCTCCTAATGACTTAACCACATCAAGTCTGTTTCTTCTGTGCCATTCACCCTCCCTCCATGTCTCCCTTCAGGCACCAACCGTGGCTTGAACACGGTGAGTCACGTTGGAACAAAAAGCCCCATTCAAAACACACACACATACACACACACACACACAAACTCCTGATCAACTCTAGCCAGCCTGCCTCTTAATAAAAACTCCTTCTCTTCTTCAGTAACCTCCCCCCCGGCGCTCTCAATCTCCAGGCAGAACCAGCTCACCATGGCCAAAACCGTACGAGCAAACCAAATCTATTTTGAAGTACTATGACTTCCTTCCTCAAACAAGGCCTCAGATGCCTTTTTTTGTCCCACATGACACACCATCACGGTCACCCGCTGGCCTTTTCAGAGGCTTATGCTCTGGTCAAGGGTGATGTATTCATTTTATTGGTTTATTTTAACAATGTTGAGAAATATTCAGTCAAAAGAGTTATCCAAAAACAGGGCTGGTCAGCTAAGCTTTCTTTAATTTATTTATTTTCCACTTTTGCAATATTCAATCAGCAATGCCCAAATGAATTTGTGTTATCTGGATTTATTTCTTCCCTTGTGTTTTTATAGTGTGCACTATGCTAAGCTGATCTTTGTGTGCAAGCAAATTAAAATAATGAACTCAATAGAAAAAAAAAATGAGCAAGAGCTGCAATGGTTAACCAATTAGTTATCAACTATTCAATTAATCTGCAACTATTTTGATAATTGATTAATCCGTTTGAATAATTTTTTAAGAAAGAAAAAGTTGAAATTCTCTGATTCCAGCTTCTTAAATGTGAATATTTTCGGGTTTCTTTACTCCTCTATGATAAATACTCTATTACAAGTTAAAGTCCTGTATTCAAAATTGTAATTAAACAAGCCCATACAAAATATAATAAATATATCAGCGATATAAACTTAGAAGTAAACACATTTTATTTATTATGTAAATGTATTTATTTATGTTAAATTTATTGTGCAAAATGGGCCATTTCATAGTGAATTATTATTGAATCATTAACTTATAAGCAGTGTTTTAATGTTATAGCTGGTTGAGGTGGAGCCTCAAATAATAGTGGAGTAAAAAAATACAATACAATCCTCTGAAATTAAGTAAATGAAGAGAAGAAGTATAAAGTAGCATGAAATGGCAATACTTCAGTAAAATGCAAGTACCTCAAGACTACGTCTAAGCACGGCATTTGAGTAAATCTGCTTAGTTCCTTTCTGTCACTGCTTAATGTACATGCTGAGAGAGTCAGAGTTTAGTTGTGCAGTCGTCTTAAAAAGTAGAACTGAATATATATATATCTATATCTATAGATATATAGATATAGATATACTAAAGTTAAGTTTAATGGTCAGAAGACTTTAATAATGTTAACAAGGTTTACTTTCTGGTTAACAACAAACAATAATGAGAAACTATCTACTTAAAGAAAAAAACTAATTCTTGGTAAGGCCTTCTCTTTCTTCACTGATGTTCTACTTTTTCAGGATCACCTCCATGTTGCCTGAACTCGTTTATCATGACAGCAGTATAAAACATGTTTTCTCTAGGCACTGTGCCAGTATTCACACCAGCAGTCTACATAGGAGGAATCTCTCGGCGGGTCACAGAGTTTGAGTCACACACGAGTGTGTGTGCCATGTATAGACTGTGATAATAGTTTCATAAAGAGACAGTTCACTGTCAGCTTTATGGCCTTTTGATCCCATGATCGTCTGCGTCTCGACCTTCTTTACGGTTCAGAGATTTCTGAACAGCCTTCGTTTTTCGAGCAGGAATCCTCAAGCAGATGGGAGCTGGTGAAAATGTTATTCTTCTAACATGTTTTAATAACTTTACTTTTTAATGTAATGGTAATTTTCTGCTCAGTTTTAAACTAAAAGTGCGTTCCCAACGAACGAGTCAAGGTAGGAGACCTCTCCAAGAGTTCAGTTGAGCTAATTTGCCTGGAAAAGCTTCCTCCTGTGCATGATTGTTCTCTCCGGGCATGGGGGTCAATCTCCCAGTCAAAAAACGAGTAGATTTTTCAGCACATTTGCCTTTGATATTGCGAGGATGAGGGCTGGGGGGCAGGGGCAATCCCTGAGGGAAACTGTCTACCTGTGAGATATTAGACTATTATTCAAACACACAAAGCTTCCACCGCCAACATCCATTCCTGCGGGGTAAGTGTCTCTGCATGTTCTCCGGCTGTCTAGAAAATATACAAAAAAAACTGGCTTATATACATCTACTCTTATACAGGCCAAATGCTACATATAATTATGTTTAATATGAAAGAACATTTCAATTAAGTCAAGTATCTACATGTTAAATGTCAAGCTTTCCCGCAGCAGATTTGTTTATTCATATTATAAAAGCTTCAAGTTTGTGACTCAGAGTTATTTGGGATATTTCAATGAGCTCAATGAACTGTGGCGGCACAGCCAAACATATGTTTACATTGGCTAACGCTCAGTGTATGCACAGCCTCACAATCATGATCTACAGTAGGTTATAAAGTTATGGGCATGAATGGCATGTCTGTACATTTGACCTCATGATGTTTCTCGCCCGGGGCAACTAACCTCTACCCTTTTGAATGTCTTTATTAGAAATGAAATACTTAATCACAGGAGATCTTACTCAGGAAAATGTTGCTTTAATGCTGTCGCTGGGATTGAAATGTATTGTGCCAGGAATGTGTATCCTAACACGGTCCAGATGTTACTAGTTCTTGTGTCATGCTAGCTGCCCTGTACTTAAGACACAGCGATGCTTTGAGCCAAATGCTAACTTTAGCTTGCTAACATCCTCACAATGACAATGCTAGCATGCTGATGTTTAGCAGGTGTACCATGTTCACTATCTTAGTTTAGCGTGTTGGCATTCTAACATTTTCTAATTGGACCTACACACACAAAGCACAGCAGAGGCTGATGGGAATGTCTTTAGTTTTGCAGGTATTTGGTCACAAACCAACGTACTGGACAAATTGAAATTTTGATCTGATCGGAGGGTAGAAAATATACGCTCACGCACCACATCATACCATTGGCTTTTTTGTCAGTTGGACATATCATTACGATGAATTGGAAAATACATAAACCAAATTGTTTTACTATTGAAAATTGGTTAAAGGAATTCATGGATTTATTGCCAATGGAGCAGGCTGCCTCAGCCCTCTTTGAATATGACCATGGAGATGACAGACCCTGGATCTTTACAAGATCATATCTGAAAAATAGGCTATATGTTTGAACTGTATTGTAATTGATCTGCACCTCCTCCACCCCATGTGTTTCTTTGTTTGTCTGTTGTAGGGAGGCACCGATCCAACTTTTTCAGTCCCGATACCGAATCATAGTGATACCTGGGCTTTTGGTATTAGCCGATACCGAGTATCGATCCGATACCAGTGTCTCACTGTGTGGAAGTGACTGGGATCGGTCTTTTATATATAAGGCAACATCAGGCTTGACTTAAACATTGCTTTCCTAACAAATAAATACATAGATATACATTTACAGAATTGTTATTTATTTATGTAAACAAATTGGCCAAAACTTAAACGGGAATTAAAATTCCAGATATAATGTATATAATATATAAACATAGAATTGAATTGAATAGATCGGCTCCATTGTCACCGATACCCGATCCAGCTATTTTACTCAGTATCGGCGCGGTATCCGATCCGGTATCGGTATTGGTGCATCCCTTGTCTGTTGTGTCCTGTTTGATTTTGTACTATACATGGTGTTGTACCCTATTGTTTGTGTTTTAGTGTTGTCTAATAGTACCTACATGGAAAAAAATGTGATCTGATGATGGCAAAAAGTCAGGGGATTCCCAATGTTATCAAAAATCATTTGTACCAGATTTCATAACAATGTATGTAACAGTTTAGTAGTTGAGACATTTCAGACAAAACCACAAATGTGAACCTCATGCTGGTACTAAAAGAAAAGTCAGGTGATCACTGAGAGAATCACGAATGTCTGTACAAAATTTCATGGCAATTCATTCATTCAACAGTTGTTGAGATATTTCAACAGGCATACCGACTGATATATCAACGTTGCCATCATCCCTGAAGCCAAACCGCTAGCATTGCTAAGAAAAAAACAACACAATGTCTATGTTTCTGTGAACTGAATGAATAAACAGCGTGATGTAGAGGAGGCCTACAGTTAGTACGGCTGGAGATCTATATAATGGCAACACAGAACTGTTTGCGTAAAGTTGGCAATCATTTGGAGAGACCATGTGGTCGACTGTACATATTTTCAACATATTTTTCCTTGTGAACGCAGACAGATTTTTCAGACTATTGTGTTTGCTTATCTGCAGCATGAGTTGCATCATTTGGAGTACTGTACCGCACAAATGATGCAACTCTCTCCCCTGGCTTGAAAAAAATGACACATCTACAGGCTACAGTGGATTTCATCCTTACATAGCAGGGGTACAGGAAGGCTTTAGGGCTCTGTTATAAAAGCAAAGTTTTACATGCCAATTTTCTCAGAATATTTGAGGCACGTTTTAATCTTCCCTTAACTCTCAATTGGGTCCTGACCCAGATTTAAGAGCAAAAAGCCTGCAGGGGACTGTGTAGACTTAAAGCACAGTGTACAGTGTGGCAGGGTGTGGTGAGAACAGGAGCCATGATGCAGAATACTAATAACGAAGAAGAGATGACTCAGTGTCATCACCCCGACTGTATCTCCCTACAAAGGGCGGGGGTTAAAACCTGTCTCCCCCACGCCCACTTTCCATCCCTCCCATCCACCCAGACACGGTGAGCAAGAGACCAGAGGGTGGTGGACTTCACCAAACCCCTACACCAATCCAGATTCAGAACACGCCGGCACCAACTTAGTGTGAGTCACAAAGGAATTTCCCTGACATATTTTTAACCAAAGACAGTCTTTCTGACTTCCTCTCGGAGATGTGTGGCATCAAGCAATCTAGGTCATGTGCACCAAGGCCTACGAGTTTCGGCTTCACTAAAGACACACCTTAACCAACATTATCAATCATCTGAATATGTATAAATCTGTCAAAACTTGTTTTTCTCGATGATTATCGAGTGTTTTAGTCGGGCAAGTATTATAATTCAATTTTATATTAAAATTAAGAAGTGTGTATGTCTGAAATGAGAACTTAAAGCTGCAGTAGGTAGAATTGGAGCTAATATGATTAAAAAAATGTATTTTTATAAAACGGTCATTATATCCTGACAGTAGTACATGAGACAGGTAATCTGAAATAAATGAGTCGCATGTGTCTCTGTGTCCTCCGGTGCTCCTAATGGCATCTGCAAGATTTCACAGACCGGAGGAAAACAACCAATCAGAGCCGAGCTGGAGCCTGCCGTCTCTGAGCAGCTGTCAATCACTCGCAAACTCAGATCAAATGGTCAAACTAGGCCATGAGGAGGAAGTCTAGTTTTCTCTCAGAACACTTGAATGACAATATGCTGAAAGGTTATTTTGGAATTTTTGCCCAATGATGCCAAAAACATTCAAGCCTACTGCAGATTTAATAGTAGATTTTTTGGTCTAAATCTTTTTCCAGACCTGACATACGCTAACTTCAAAAGGAGTCCAAATGTCTTAACAGACCAATGTGCAGTCTGATTGACAAGAAAACCTGTGTTTGCACATGTACGTCTTCTTGTTAGTCTGACAGATGGACAAGACAGATGACTGCCTGGATTTGAAGAGGAGGTAATAAAATACAGGCAGCTTCTGCGTTTGATATTTTTTTCTGTTAGTCTTTATGTCTTTTTTATACTAATATGATAAGGAGAACAGAATACAATGTGTGTGTGTTGGGGATGTGCAACTGTATGTGATTACAGGCTGAAGGGCAATGAGTTGAGGTGGTGTTTGATGCTAGTCTCAGTGGCAGGCTTCAAACAAACTGTCGCTCTGCTTCTGTCTAAGGCAATGTGCACACACACACACACACACACACACATATATATATAACAGTATGCACACACACAATGACACCCTGTAGCTCTCTTGCTCTGCTTCTCTAACTCGCACAGGGATTTCTAGCAGCAACAGGGCCGACCGTATAAACCTCCTCTGAGCCCGCTGCGTTGTGCGACACACACGCAGTCAAACCACACACACAACAAAGAGGCCAAATCAGGTTCATCATAAACACCAGTTTGCACAAAACTAATTTCCTGTGGAACAAACACACAAAAGAGCCCTGGAAAGTAACTGCCACACATGTACAGACAAATACACTTATGGTACAACTGTGTGTAATCCTACATACACTCAAGAGTGCTAAGTAAATAGATAAAGAAGCAAGTGTATTCTCTTTCTCACGTACACACATTTAAACAGCAGCCGCAGTAGCTAGGGGATCTTTCTCTTTCCTTTACAGTGGGTCATTTCCTTAAACTGATTTATCACCAGTGTTGCACAAGGCATTCGATTACCAGTAGCACTGTGCATGACTGCGAGTGTGTGTGCCCTTTGTAAGAGAGTGACCAACTGAGCTTCTGCGATGGCGTCTCTGTGGGTGTTTGCTTGTGTGTATCAGAGGGCCGTAGGCTCGAGCGATTAAGATCAGTATAGTGGTTAGATACGTGATCTGAGGGATGGTACTTCAGAGCTGAGAACAAAGCAGATGCTATTCCAAAAAAGAAACTGTGCGGGGCCAATGAGGAAGCCCTGGGGGACCCCTCAACAATGCTAGCTTTAGAGCAGCTATCGTAGCTGGCCAAATATATTACAGCCAACAGTTAAAACCTAATGCGCTGCCAAGAAAATCTGCTGCGCTATTATTGCCATATTTAACCATCTGTGTGCAGTGCATTCTATCTATCTATCATAGTTTTTTTTTTTCCAAATTTCTAATTCACAAAGTTGAACATTTTACAGCCTCCCGATATGTGACAAGGAGTAGATATTTCTGGCAGAAACTATCAGGGGCTGTTATTGTTGTGTGTGTGTGTGTGGCATACAAAGGACAGTGATGAATAAAGAAAGAAAAGGAATGATAAAGCAGAGCAGAATTAAAAGATAGACGGAGACAAAGACTGCAAGATCATACAAGACACAAAGATCAAGTGGGAATTTTTAGAAGTGGGAGAGATGGAGAAAGATCATTTGAAAAATAAGGAGAGGAGAAGAGCAAGATAAAGTCAAAGAAACCAAGAGGAGAGGGAAGGAGGAGGTGAGCGAGGAGAAGGGCGTGGTGGTCAGTACATTAAGGGGAGTCGAGGCATGTCATTCACTGTTGAATAGTGACTACAAAAGCACACAAGATAAACAAGAAAAAAACTGCGTAGCGTCAGATGTACATAACACATACCTTCACAGCACTGATGGCACACAGTCCAACTGCTGCCGGAGCTCCTTAAAAATACTTCACTAAGAAAAGCCAAGGCCAAAGCTACCATCGTAATGTTCTGGAGCTACAGATTAGCCACAGTGACACATAAAACCTGAATGAAAAAGCCAAGTGGTCAGACAAGAAGCAACAAGAACGAGAAGTCATCCAGAAAACCGTTTGTGAGTCACTCTGCAAAGCATTTCAAATCCTGCTGGCATACAGTAAGTCTGTGTAATTTATTAAAAAATGTATCGACATTAAACTGAAATTGCTAAATAAAATAAATAGAATTAAGGACAGTTTTAAGTCTTGTTTATTAGAGCAATTTTAAATTTAAATCTAATTACTTTCGTCAACATGTTTATTCAACTTTTTATTTAACTTCTGACAAGGCTTGTATTGCAGAGGAGATACAATATATTTTATTAATTACATAAATAAGTGTAATATGTGATTATAATGGGGGATCCCATGGGATAAAATTAGTGATTGCAAATTGTAAATGTGATAAGAAAATTATTATTATACTGTGTTAAGCTAATTTAACAGTGAAATGAAAATAATTAATAAATGTATTTATTTTACCAAAGCAAAGCAAATGAGCAATAGACCTACAGTACAGTACCTAACTAACCTGTTGTACCCGTATTTGATTTACATATTGTTAAGTATTATTGTGCTCCTTTTATGAGTGATTTGATTATATATTTTTGTTATGTTAGACTGCAATCATTTTGTTTCAAAAGGAGAACTAATTTGTTCAATTAATATAAGGAAACATCATTTTACAGGAGAAGAAATTATCATTATAAAATGCTGCTCCACATACTGGATTTTAAGTCATCTGAAATGTTTAAATGAAATAACACACTTTTTGGAGCTGATTATGTTCGGTATTGTATTTAATTTCTGCACAATTCTTATACCATCACCTGGATTCTAGTATTTAGTAAAGTATTACACAGAAATTATTCTAAATGTACTTATTCTGCCCAGTCAACCCTCTTAGACAGATAATAGTATTTTCAAATATGGAATGCAATCATTAATAAATTAATTATAAAGAAAAATAACAGAAGCATTTTTGCTGAAGGAGATCAACACTTGAGTTTAACAAATCTATTTTTACCAATACGAGATTCCTATGTTATAGTCAGTCATAAAATATATAACACAAGGTAAATAAAATAGATACTTGAAAACACAGACCTCACTGTGTCAGAAATTTAAGTCCATTATATCAAAAACAGACCGCATAGATCAGCATTGCCCTCAGTTAAATCTTATCAGCAATTATTTTTCAAGAACTCGGAGCCTTGAAACTGCTGTTACGATGGTTGCAACTGTGCTTGGCAGCAACTGGATGCCTTCAACCGGCTCCAGCACGACAGCGCGAGCACATAAACATGTATGAAGTTCAGAAATATGAACCCATTCGGTCTATCTTCAACAAATCTTTCTATTTTATTGCACTTATTGAACCCGGTACATCTGAAATAGCTTAAGGCCTCAAACCAGCCAAATTCTTATAAAGGAATCTTCTGTCAGTTTCACTCCATTTTCATCAGACCTCGGTTTGCGCTTTGGTGGCGGGAGCCGAGCCAAGCACATTTCTCTGAGTCATCAGAGAGGGGGGGGGGAGAAGAGGAGGAGGAGGAGGAGGAGAAGAAGAAAGGGGAGGAGGAGGAGAAGCAGGAGGTGGCAAGTCTGGAGTTTCCCTCTCGCTCTTGCAGGCGAAGGCCTACACTGAGCAGCAACAAGCTGAGAAAACCGTGCTCTATTGTTTCAGGCCCGCTGGCAAAGTGAGCCTTCCTGAAACTCAGCAAACAACTATCACACACACATGAGGGAGACCTGCCAAAACACTGCTCACTGAGAGACCTGCCAAAATGGAAGAAAGCTGTTGTGTGAAAAGTTTACTTTCGTAGAATCTGTTGTTTTCTTTGACTGGAAGCCGGACAAAAAATACTTCCAATGCAATCTTACAAAAAAAAACACAAAATCGATGAGAGAGAGTGGTATGAAATGTTCTTTGACTGAAATTAAGAAATAACCTATATTAAAGCAGACGTCTGTTACTTTGAGCAAATATGATAAAAAAGTTATTTTTATAAAAGTGTCACTATATCCTGAAAGTAGTGCATGAGGAAGATAGTCTGTGAAAAAAAAATCCTCTGTGTCCTCCTAATGGCATTTGCAAGATTTCACAGCGCCGAACAAAATCAACCAATCACAGCCCAGCAGTCTCTAGAGAAGCTGTCAATCACTGCTCATGAAACCCACAACCTCTGATCAAACTGTTAAACTCACGCAGCGCCGATCAAATATCAATCAAGATTCTGTTACAGTAATGCCTATTTCAGAAACATATTGTAGTGTACTGTTTAGCTGTAAAATGAAAATGTTTGCTCCGGTCGGTGCTTGGTTTTGGCTCCACTGTTTTCAACATGGCTGCCGGGTCAAACACTTCCCTCATTTTACAGCTAAACAGTACACCAAAATAGGTTTCTGAAAACATTTAAGGGGAGAAATTGGCATAAGAGTAACAGAATCTTGATTCATTTTTGATCGGCGCTGCCTAGTTTGATAGTTTGATTGGAGTTCACGAGTTTCGCGGGCAGTGATTGACAGCTGCTTCAGAGACAGCTCTGATTGGCTGTTTTCTTTCGGGCGCAGTCAAAATTTGCAAATGCCATTAGGAGCACAGGAGGAAGCAGAGGAACATGTTTTTTTCACAGATTATCCGTCTCATGCACTTTTGTCAGGATATAGCGACAGTTTCATATAAATTCAATTTTGTCATATTTGCTCAAAGTGACAAACTGCAGCTTTAATCAAAGCGTCTTTAATGTTTGGTTATAATTGTGTTGCGTCGGTGTAGCAGTCAAAGGGGGAGATGGTTTCATTTGACAACCTAAAATAAATCAATCCTCAAATGAATAGCTCTAAGTAAGCAAATGACGGCTTTAAAAGGACTTTGTGGTCACATTATGACACTTGTCCCATTAAACTGCATACTTTGTGGCTAACATATATAATTTAAGTGATCCCTGTAACAGCTGGCAGCATCCCAGATTACTACTAGAGGCGGGACCCGGCAGCAGTAGGTGCTACTTGGAAAAAAGGAAATAGACAATTGCCGTCACATGATTGACCGTGGTTTCTAAGAAGCGACTGAACATTGCCCACTTTCTACGAATCATCACATCTTAATTTAGAATAATTTTCAACGTGAGAAGTTATACTGATTGTAGCAGCATGTGATTATGTAGACGCCCTGAAAGAAACTAAACCGTATGACAGCTTGGCATTTTCGTACCAGCTGAAAGCGTAAGAGACTATTTATGTGGCTCAAAGTGATGTATGACGGCAGGTTGTGATGTAAGAGGGAGCTTCAGTCATGGCGGCGGACTTATTGCCCTGTGTGTCTGGCAATAGGTAGAAGGTGGACGAAAAGACAAATGAATGACATGACAGGAACTGCAGCAGCTTTGAAGTACAATCCTTCATTTCTCTTCTTGGGCTTTGTTCAAACAGCGCACAGGTTCTCACGTCCTCCCGGACCTGTCAGGCAGCTCCACTGTTTGTTTTCGACTCCAACGCGGGGACGGATTTGGACAAGGGTGACAGCGGAGTCTATTTTCTCCACCTGGAAGCTTGGAATGGAGGGGAGGGAAACTCAAGACTGGTTTTACCCGCTTCCTGGAAACGGTAAAGCAAGCAAGAGGCCCCGCTGTCAGCGAAAGGGGTAGAGGGAGACTGTGTGACAACGAGTGTGCAGGGAGAGACTGAAACCTCTGGTCAACAGATAAGCAATATGTGTGAATGCGTTAGTGGGAGTGTTTATGTGCCTGTGTAAGAGAAAATGATATAATGGTATAGAGCATGTGCTCCAGCCAGAAGATCTGCTGATGCCCACGAAGATCTGTTTACAGTGAGTGCCCCTGATGACCCCCCAGAGGATGCAGGAGTTACTGCCAATGCGCACACAGACCCACACGGTCACACACATCATCCAGGCCACATATCTCAGCAGACATAGATACAGGGGTGTCTAAGGGCACCTGTTAGAAACATCCGGAAGGCTAGATTCCAGACAAAGCATGCATCCCTGTCGTGGCCCTAACCACCCGGCCTGGAGGTAGGTGTTAGTGGACACTTGGTAGGATAGAAGGAGCAAGAAACGCTCCTCAAATCCAGCAGACGATGGAGCCATGCACACAACGATTTGCAACTGAATTGCAATTGGAGGCCAACAAGGAGTGCGAGAGTGGGAGTTTAAAGGCTTGTTCCAAGGCCCGAAGGTAGAGAGACTGGAGAGAGAGTGAGATTTGTGAGAGGAGAGACAGAAACAACAGCAAAGGGTTGAAGAATAAAGACAGAGCAGTGGGCAACCTCCAGGTCTAAAAAAAGTGAGGCCAATGCTGAAGTGCCTTTAAACTTGCATTCTTTCTAATAGCCCGCAGGGGGCGACTCCTCTGGTTGCAAAACGAAGTCTGATTGTATAGAAGTTTATGAGAAAATTAGCCTACTTCTCACTTGATTTATTACCTCAGTAAACATGAGTTTATGGTCTCAATCGCTAGTTTCAAGTCTTCTTCAATACAGCATGATGTTCATTTAGTAAATGATGGTCCCATTTAGAGTCAAATAGACCATAAAGCATGGTATGCTTTAGGGCGTGGCTACCTTGTGATTGACAGGTTGCCTCCACGGCGTTGTCCGGTCTGGGAGTTGTCTATGTTTTCATCTTACAACTTTAACCCTTTCCAGTTAATTGGAAACTTTTGGTTGCCTAAAAATGTTCGGTTGTACTTAACTCCACTCCCTCGTGTCACTTCTGGTTGCCAAAAAAAAGATGGCGATGGCCAAAATGCCGAACTCGAGGCTTCAAAACGGCAGTACACAAACCACTGGGTGATGTCACGGTGACCATGTCCACTTCTTATATACTGTGGGACAGAGGGAGCCGCAGTCAGCAGTCGATTTGCTTAGCTTAGCATAAAGAATGGAAACGGGGAGGGGTGGGAGGGGGGGAATAGTGTACCCTTTTCTGTCAAAAGTTTAAGCAACACCTCTAAAGCTCACTAATCAATAATCTTGTCACAGTGAGGTTTGCCAGGCAACCAGTGGAGACTAGTCTGGAACACCACAACTTGTCATTTTTACACTTTGTTTTTTGTATGAATTAAACAAACGAGATATAACCTATTAATTTGTGAGCTTTAGAAGTGCTGGTAAGCAGATTTTGCGACCTAGAGCGTTAGGCTAGTGGTTGTTTCCACCTGTTTCCAATCTGTGTGCTAATAGCTAACTGGCTGCTGTAGCTTGATATTTATATACAGACGTGACAGTGGGATCAATCTTATTCTCTTGGGTAAAAAAATCGAATAAGCTTATGTCCCAAAATGCTTAACTATTCCAGTAAATCTAGGGCTGTTCTGAATACTATTTTTTGGGCTCAGAAGCTTTCGTGAGAAATATTCAAAGGTATTTGAAGCTTTGCGGTGCAGTGCAGCAGGCTGACATGTTCTTCTGTCTGTCTGTCTCCGTCTCCCCGATTTCATTGCCCCAGACAGTGCCGCACTAATAATAAGTAATGTTGAATATGAGTAATGAATAATGGTGTGTGATTATTCCTTATTTCATGGGATATTTTGGGATTTATAGTTAATCATTAAATACTAATATTAAAACAAAACAAAAAACAAAGCATTCGAATACTGATTTGGAGGTCAATGCTTGAAACTTTGAAGCATTGGGGTCAGCCCTGATTAAAATCCTCACCTTTCTCCCCCTTTTCCTCCGTGCCCTCTACAGATCAGCCCTGCTGTGCTTTTCACATTTGCACATGATGGCCAGGTTTTAAGCCTGCCTGTTACATTTCAGTGGTTGACACACATGGACGTGTAGTGCACGCCCGCTGACTCACCAACCTGCTCGTCTGTCACTGTGATTAAGTGTGATCAATGCTGCGCAGCAACCATGGCTGCGCTAATGTACAATAATATGGCCTGTTCAAAAGGAGCAGGCTGTGATGAATAAGGTGGCTGAGACAAAGAGAAAGACACAGATAAACTTAACATAGGCTCTAAATTATAGGGCGTTGCTTTGATGCTATATAATGAACAAGGTCAATGTCCAAAATGTTTATATGCGGTGTGTAGGCACACCAAAGTGCACCCGACATATACACTAAGTGTAGAAATGTAGAAAACAGAAGCAGAGAAAGTTTAACTGCCCTGATGAGTGTGTATGGAAATATACTGTACTGTAGGGTGTACATCTGTGAGTGTATGGGAACAGTGTCTCTGAGTGTGACCACAGGGACAGAGATGGAGAAAGAAAGAAAGAGAGAGGAGAGAGAAAGTGGGACAGACAGCAGCGACACAAGCTCTTAACTCCATCCTCCCCTCGTTTTCCTCTCTGTTTTGCCACCGAGGGGAAGCAAAGGAGGTCACCCACTCCTACGAGCACTCAATCAACCTGCGCCGGTGACCTTGCTCGTCCTGGATAC
>CAKALG010003093.1:0-19240 GCA_916700815.1 Helicolenus hilgendorfi
AACCGGGAGCTAAGTAATCGGATTGTTCCGAACGGCCACGCCCCCTGAGCGGTCGTGACCTGGGTGTGTTTTTAAGATGGTATTTCCCCAGTGTAAGACTTAATACTAACTTATAACACTAATAATGTTACCGCCAGCAATATATCTATCCATGCTCCACTTTATAATCTCAGTAGTTATGTCAAAGAAAGTGACTAATACGCCTAATTGGAAATTACTACTGTTAAGTGTATTTCACTGATGTTTCTAATTGCAAGTAACTGCAACCTGGGCATGTTTTTTTCCCCTGTGAACCAGAGTGTATTTAACATGTGTTTCTGACCGCGAGTAGCTGCAACTTGGGTGTGTAATGCAACTATGCCATGGTAGGTGTATTGCTCAGGACCCAAAGAAGTGCAGTGTTGAGTGGGAAGTTGTTTTTTATGAGCGGTTCACAAGGAAGCTGCAAGCAGCAACACCATAGGCCAAGAATTCGGCCCGTTCTGAATAGGCATGTTTTGAACGGACACTGTAACAGTTACGTTAATTATATTAAAAAAAATGAATGAATTTTAAAAAAAAAAAGCTCATTGGGTTTACTTATCACCAAAATGAAATACTATGAGATGTATGAAATGTACATTCAGTAGCTGCAGCAACACATTAGTCCTTTAAGAATGAATGTGAGTGAATCTGTCAGAGGACTGTGTCCAATCTGCTGCACTGATGGTAAGGAACATGTATTTAACAGAGTTCCTCTGACCTGTACTTGACATTGCCTCTCAATATGATAGAATGATGTGAGCAGTACACAGTGTATCTTCAGAATATATTAACATGTACGCTGTTTCTTTCTCCCTCTACTGTGTATTTCTCCCTCCCTTCCAATTTCTCTCAGTCACACTCCCTCTTCTATTCATTGGCTTTGGAAGCCTGTTGATCCATAACATAAAAGACAACCCTCAGAGAGCTCAGGCAGTAATGAAAATATTTCGATAAGCTCCCAGCTCTTTTTCACTCTGTGGAACTGTGTTCTGCTCTCAGCTCTGAGCTAAATGAACCTTGGTGGGTCCTTGATGTGGCATCAAGTGGTTTTTAGTTTAGATTTCTTAATACGCAGGCCTTGGAACCAGTCAGCCTATCACCCTTTCTAATTTGCAGTCAGTTGTCACTTCTCGCTCGGTGTGAATCTGTTTCCAGTTCGTAGCAGACAGTTTGGGGTTATTACCATTACTCACATTCGAGTGCATGTTTTTGACAGTGAATGTCTAGGAAACAATAGTGGCAGAAGAGTTATGATGAAAAAATGTGTAATTTTTGTGCCCATTGACTCACCTTGGCTTTCCACTTCATTTCAGAAACTGCACTTAGCAACTTACTTACTGTTCACGCAATTCGTTTATAAATGAATGTGCAACCGTACAGTGTTAATCAAAGTAAGATGACACTTCCAGTAAAACATGGTTTTCTGATTCAGATTAGTTGCCTATCAGGACACTGTTGGACGAACAACTTGATGGCTGTAGACCGATTTTATATGCACATCTTTACATTCTTAGATTATCTGTTTCTGAATAACATTTAAGTGTCATGAAACTTTAAAATCTACTGAATGGCTCATCGGGTTTATAGTGTTGCTGTGGCTGCTGAGTCACTCAATTAACGAGGAATGATTCATTAGGTAATCAATGTGGAGATTCACAGATGTCTAATCATGAGACACTGGTTTAATAGCACAGTAGCCTATCTATCTATCTATCCATACAAATATGTGGACAGATTCAAAGGAATTATGCTGATATGTACCTTACATTATGATATACATATCTTGTTCCTTGTTCTCTGTCTGTCTGTTGAGATAATACAGCAGAGATATACATATGCAACCCTTTTGCAAAGGAGAGTCAACCCTGTCTCCAACAAAATTACCTTCCCATACATCTAAACTGCATTCTCAATTAGGTTTCGAGGGAAACTTATTTTTTTACGTTCACAACACATGGTAAACGTAAATTGAAACTTAACAAAATGAAAACGCAACAAAACCACTTGGTGAGGTTTAGTAAAACATCATGGTTTGACTTAAAGTAAGAAAGTCTGGTACCTGTGTCTGTCGCAGGTCTGTAACAAACCCTCCCAATCTTTTCATTAAGGCCCGAATGTAATAATTGGACGGACTTGTCTACCTACCTGCACGCACTCTGACTCTGCACTCATTGGGCGTCACCGGAGCCTTCCACAAGCTGCTAGCTTGACAGCTGTGAGTACAATAGCCATGTTCTGCATTCACATTCATTATGATATGTTTATGTTCGGAATGATAATTGCGTGGGAGTGGATTTGGAGGGATACCTGAAGGAAGGGGCTGTCAGTGTTGCCAGCTTGAGGACTTCCTCTCGAGATGTAGGGAATTTTGAGCTAGTGCCGCTAGCTGCTTTCATTGGAAAAGAGTTGGCAACACTGAGCTCGGTTTTACGGCCGGATCATTTTTATAAATCCAGTGTACTCTTGCTACTTCCTCAACATCACCCACTCTGCCTTTAAGTCATGGATATAAATTAAAATACGTCAACATTGACTTTTGGTTTCACAAGGGACACAAACAGCGGCCTCTTGGGTGAATGTCCTGTGTCTGTTTGACCCACCCGTCCACCTCGACCTCATCCCTATGTTGACTTTTGCAGACTATGGTTAGAAACATATTTGTGATATGTCAAAAACAAACGTGAACGGGAAGAATCTGCATTTCCCTCGTAAAGTAATTGACAATGCAGTTTTGTTTTATGGGAACTCAATTTTTAGGAGACCAGGCTGGAATAGTGGAAAAGATATCACCTATATTCTGTTTTTTCCTTTAAAGAGGACATTGCATACTCATTCTCAGGTTCAAACTTGTATTTTGGGTTTCTACTAGAACATGTTTGCATGTTTTCATGTTCAAAACCTCCTCCTCCCGAAAAAATCCAGTCTGCTCTGATTGGCTTGCGAGAAAAATATGGTGCATTTTTGCAAAGGTAGTTCTCGAACCGTGGGTGGAGATACTCAGATGGGGGCGATATATTCTAAAGAGCCTGCATGTGACATAGGAAGGGTAGTCAAATCTGAATGGCTCGTTGAATCACATGTTTTCTGATTTAGGCAGCCCACAAAAACTGACTGGGTTGTCTTGTTTCACAGTTTGTGGGTTGGTAGTCACTCCAGATACCCAAACGTCTTGTCTTGTTTCACAGTTTGTGGGTTGGTAGTCACTCCAGATGCGCACAAGCACTGAAAAAGAGAGTTTTCATGATATGTCCCCTTTAACTGTTCCTTGTTAAGTACTTCAAATCATGTGTCCCTTAAGGCAAATCATACCCTGCTTTATTTTTATTGAAATGTTGGATCCTGGGTTTGTATTTGTGTCAGTATTTCAGAAGTTTCCCTTTCCCCTACACCTTTTTTTACATATATCCCAGCATCTCTCTCTTTGTCACAAATGTTATGAGGTTTCTTTCTTCTGTCTCATTCTCCCTCTCTGACTTCCCTTCATCTCTCTCTCCTACAGGGATAAAACAGTCGGAGTCCCAGTTTGGTGAAAGGAAGAAGATGCTGGTGCAACGCTAAGAGTTTAATACACAGATGGTTACACACACCACTTTATGAGAGTAGCATTAGATATCTGTCAACCGGTGCCTTTGACAAAAATGAGAGGAAACGGAACAGATAATGACACAATCGATAAGACAAAGAAACAGAGAAGTCTGCGACAGAAGAGAATAAGGAAAGAAAGGTGTTTTTTTGTGAGTTTCTCCTCATCTGGATGCGTATCCAGCCAGCAGGTTTTGGCTGAGGCCTCTCATTGAATGCAAATGGGGTTTCCACCATACTGCCTGTTACTGTACTGCTACATTATATCTGGTGAGGTCTGGTTCACCCTGATAACACCACACTTCCCCTCTGCTCGCCTGCGTTTTTTCTTTTCCTTTCATGATACACATGCTGCTCTGTCAGTTCTTTCTGTTCTTTTTCCTTTTTCAGCATTTGTGTGGCGTCCATTTATGTGTGTCAAACTCTCTTCTTTTCTCACCTGCTCACCCCGATACTCTCCATTATCCAGCTGCCATCACGGGAACGGATGGAGCCCCCTTCTGCTTTTCAAAGAAGATCTTTTATGAAGCTTTCTCAGAGTATATCACGCAAGTTCAGATCTTTACTTCTTCTTTTGTGGATGCTTTTAGCCAAAGTGCCTTTGAGTACCTTTTAGCATTGATTGGCCCAGTAGGAGTTAAACCTTTAACCCTGACAAGTGCAACATTCTGATCATTTTTACTACCACTACTTACCGCAAAATAGTCAGCGTTGATTAAGTTTGAGAGTTTGTGCAATATTTAAGTTCAAATAAATGTCACGATCAAACCAAACTTCATTAAAATGTTCACAATTTTTATATTGCTTATACTAATAGTATGTTAAATGTGTTATAATGTGCTGTATGAAATGCATTTACTCATTTAATAAGTCTTGAACTAACCCTTTTAACACCTAATGAATGGGTGAAAGGGGCTTTTTTATGGACAGAAGTGAAGAAAACTAACCAAACACAACCCTAAATGCAACATGGGGACCATTTATACCTTACCGAACTTCTTTTCTAATAGTGCTAATGCGTCTTACTGAATTAGGAAGTCTGAAAGCTTCTACTCTCTTGGAGTGTAATGACAAGGGCAAATGTCCCTGTAATATTGATTAAGTTACACGCCAGTTAAACACTTGGTCTCCTTAGGAGGGACACACATCCACACACACACATTTATACACACACTAGCGTTAAAACCGTCCATCTATATTTCAGCTTCTGTCCTCCTGACAGAATGAACTGATGTGCCGAGTCATTAAGAGAGGTGTCTATGCTGAAAGAAGAGTCAGGAACACAGGGACAGATAGAGAGATGTCTATGTCCATTGTGCGTTGTGGGGTCAAAAGTTCACAAAAAACTTGATGAAAATATAAAGTCTACATAAAGATGGCTGCAAAGGAAAGGTTGTTTTAGGGTCAGAATATCAGGTTAATGACCGCAGGGTGAGGTTTAAAGGCAGAGGGAAGTCAACAGATATAAGTTTTAATAAGTAGCATACAATTCAAGGATTCAAGTTTATGTCTTTGTGTATCTGTAGTTTTTGTGTGTGTGTGTGTGTTTTTCATGGAAGGTGAATGTCATCTCATTATCCATATTTGCTGAAGCTGTTAAGCTGCATTATACACTTGAAAAGATTCCTTGACATTTTAACTTTTGGTTTATTCCCCAGAATGTTAAAGGACCAGTGTGCGGGATTTTAGGAGTATCTATTTGCAGAAATGGAATACAACATTCTTAACGATGTTTTCATTAGTGTTTAATCACCTTAAACTAAGAATTAGAATGAGTCCTTCATATCTTCATAGGGAGTGGGTCGTCTTCAAGGAGTCTGTCGTGTTTCTACAGTAGAACAGAACAGAGCGGACAAAACCAAACACTGGCTCTAGAGAGAGAGAGCCTTTCTCATTTTTTTTCAACGTTTCTCATATCCCAAGACCCGTGTCCGCCCGTGTCACAGCCTCCTTCAATAGGCCTTGACGCAAACCAGGAAGTTCAATAAAAACAACTTGAGGCTAGAGGGAAAAAACACCCCCCAAAAAACTGTCCTACGGCTAGACCAGTGACTGGCCTTTTACCCTCTCAGCCTCACTTAACTGGAACGAATCTGCTCAGGTAACCTTTGAGTGAGTGAGACAGATCCAGGCTTTCAAAGGATACACAAAAGATTCCTCTATTGACATAATCATTTATCTCTAGGCATTCAGGCACACATATGAGGGCACCAAACTCAAACAGAACACAACTGACTTGAGAACCGATTTACCCTTCCTGTCACAACTTGACACTGATCAGTCACTCACTGCTTAACAGACCTATTGATGCACACCTGTTGGCACTAGCACTTAATGAGCAGATGAACTCAGTGACTATAGGCCTTTTTCACAGCAGACGTTTCGACTTATCATTGTAGGAAAAGCACAGGTATTACTAATAACACCATCGATGGCTCTGTGCTATTCAAGTGATCAAAGCAGCAGGAATTCAGACATCATTGATTCCATTATTTACACCAGAGCTTTTCCTACTTTCACAAATGTCCTCCGTGAAAAAAGGCCTATAAATATTGAATTCAACTGCTTGTTTAAAGTTGCAGTGGGTAGAAATGGAGCAAATATGATTAAATAATATATATTTTTATAAAACGGTTACTATATCCTGACACATGAGACAGGTAATCTGAAAAAATGCTTGTGCCTTGTGTCCTCTGGTGCTCTTAGTGGCATCTGCAAGATTTCACCACCAAATTAGACTCCCATTAAACAAATTGTAAAGCTGTGTGCCGAAAAAAATTCCAAACAATGGATACATTTAAAAAAAAAAAGAAAGTAAACTAAACTGCCCTAAAATGAGCACACGGGGGCATGTTTTGTTTCCTATAGTAACGTTCAATACGTTTTTATATTTGTACAAAATTGCACTTTCACAGTTAACTGCATCCTATTCAACGATGTCTGTCACCTTGGATTATGTGACCAGAATGTGACAACTTTGCTTTTGTGCCAAAGTAAAGCAATGCCCACTCAAGTGTGAACACGGCAAATACAAGTTTTTCAAAGTTCTTGATTAATTTGTCGTTGGTTTGTGTAGCAGAGAACAGGTCTATTCATGTGAATGGCAGCCAGCCCTGCACAACAAGAAAAAAAAAATTCCCTTATTGAAAAGAGAAATGATCCTCCAGCCAACACCTCATAAAAGGCCTGTTGATGCAAGCGCGAGTTTTTTTGACTATATCATGGCTTCAAGGTCAGGAATATCGTAAGTGTGAGTTCTAGCAGTGCACTCAATCAACTATGAACTCATACTCATGTATCAACCTGATCTCATGGGTAGGTGTATAAAGAGCATGATAACGCATTTTATGCTTTTCATGTGTCATTGCCACGTCAAGGGGGTACTACTTTAGCATTCTGCGTATCAACAACATGCAATATTTCACTGTGGCATTGCATGTAAGAAGGAAATTGTAAAACCATGTTATTTGTATGCTGTGGGATGAGTGGGTTGGAGAATCCCAATGCAGTCTGTGGCTCCATGCTGCTTTCTACTACTTTCAGCTCTTTGTTTGTGTATGCTGTGCTACCATGGCCAGCGCCACCTGAACAACATCAATAGGTTAAATAGAAATAATGTTTTTGTGAAGATATTTTTCTTTTCTCTTTTCAGATGCAGGAATATTTCATTTATACGTCTAAGTGGATTCATTTGGTTTCTTTCAGCTTTGCTCACATCTTGAAGATCGTTTTTTTGGTATGAGTAGATTTTTTTCAGATCCTGGACTCTCACTGTTAACAGAAAGCAGAGAAAGGTTACATGAGGAATTGAAAAAGGAACACATTCTTCAATGAGCTAGAAATTGACAGTCGGGACACGCTGTACCTTCAGATCTGCATCTACAGATCCAACCGCCCATTCTTTAAGAGCCTTGATGAGTAATATCAGATAGTTTAAAAGCCAACGGCGGATGAATGACACAGCATTTTGTAAGTAAATTTGGGGGCAATCACAATGCCGTTGTTGCTTTTGGTGTGTCATTTTCCACCATGTAGTCTGTACTGACTGCAATGTAAATGTATCTGCTTGAATATGCTACACTCAGAGCTAGTGACGTAAAATAAAAAGTGAGAATGACTGCTTACAGCGGGCGGGTAGGTGGTTGGGTCAAACAAACACAGGACTTTCAACCAGGAGGCCGGTATTTATGTGTCAAAGTGTTGTTTTGTTTTGAAGTCAGTGACATTTTTTCCATACTTATGTTACGTTGTTTTCGTATGTAAGATTACGGACTTATGTACTAAGCCCAACCATGATGTTTTTTCCTAAACCTAACTAAGTTGTTTTTTGTTGACTAAACCTAACTGTGAGCGTTTCATAGTAACAACGTGGCGATGTTAAATGCCAAAGCAAAAATCTGCCCCACAATGTTAACCCCATTGCGTGAAATGACACGTGAAAACTTTCAATGCGTTATCACGACACATGGGATGTCCTTAAAATGTTGTCCTATTTCAACACATTCTCATCCTAACTCGTCACATACTTGTGCTTTGTCAGACCCCTCGCCTTCACTTTTCGGTCGCAGTAAACACGTTCGTAATGTTGTGAATTAAACAAAAAACAACATGGCTAGGCTTAAAATTACATTTTTACAGTGAAAATGTGACTTGACATGAAAACAGGACACAAATGAAGAGCCGATTGTAAAGATAAACCTAGGTGTTTGTTGGGAGAGTAGGTTTTCCAAATGTTGATGTGAATCATCTGAAACATTTGAGCAATGGAGCTGGCTCAGGACTTGGCCTGAAGCATATTTTAATGTTGGCAGGTTTAGCTCTGAGGTCTCTCTCTGTGATACTGACAGTAATTGATATTCACCCGGCGCCTACAGTATAGATGCCAGGACAGTGAGTAGTCTGAATGACCTTTACAAAAGTGTTTTCTCCATAACGTCATCTATTTTCACAATTATGAGATAATTTCTTGTTAATTGGGCATGAATGATGCTGAGATAATTGCAAACTGTTTTGTCGTCAACGCCTCGTCGCCCAACTCCAAAATGTTTTTTGGGGACTAATAAATTTGAGTTTATTGGTGCCAAAGGGAAGTTTTGTTTCACAGATAAATAAACTTGGACCAAATGCAGATATCAGGCACAATGGTGACATCATACCCAGGGAGGGATATCCTGCCATGTAAATCCAGACAACAAAGTCTGCATGCTGAAAGCTCCCAGTGCAAAAAGACAAAAACAAACACGCTCAGTGCCCTTAATCCTCATCATAGTTTGGAGCTGTTTATTTATTTGACTGGCATTACAATTCCCATCTGAATGCATATATCACTATCCAAGGACATCTATATTGAAAACTGATAACATTCTTCTCTTTTACAATGCTTGCGGCCCATTTATCCGTCTTGGATATGACTTGATTTGCCGTGGTCTTTGGGAATGGCTTGGGGTTCATTTATGGAGGTCGTAACTCGGTTTCTATCGAGTGCTGTGCTTTTGTTGGGGAGTGTCGGGAAGTTTACTGTAGCTCTTCAAGTTGATGGTGCATTTTATTTGAGCATCCACAAACTGCAGTAAAACTTCCTATGAAAAGAGGCCAGAAAAAAAGTTACAGCACTTCAGCAGAGCAATAAGAAGATGAAAAAAGTGGTGGAGAGATGGGGGAGAGAACAGAGGAATAATGGATATGGGTAGTGGCACTTAAGATAGATACTCTCTGATTCCTCATCTGATGAGGAGGATGGTCAGAAAGATGGAGCGATAAAAACGGAACGGAGGAGGAATGGATGGATGAAACGCATATAAGCAGATAATGGAAGGATCAAAGAGGTTGAAAGATAAAGAAGAGGAGTCACCCTCCAAGTCTTTACGTATGACGGAATGGAGAAAATCAACTTGAATGTTACCAGTTTAACAAATATCTGCTTGATTTCTAATGTAAATTTTAGTTGTAGATTTGTCAATAAAATCAACTCTAAATCATTCAATTCATTGATTTATTATTACAGTAAAGTTGCTGTGTCTTTTGAACGTCATCTGGAATTTATTTTTTCTCGAACAATATTGTAAATATAGAAAAATATCTTTAAAGTTGTGATAAAATTGCACAAAACATCCTTTCATTGATTCTTGCATGTTGTTGTTCTTTGCTTACACAGACAAAAATAACATTTCCATACATAGTAACCCTTCCACCAGTGTTAAAGGCTATGCATGACAATGTTCGAAATATTCAAAATCGTGTAAATGAAAATGTCCTGACCTTTTTTGTTTGGTTTTGAATATGTTACTGATTGTCTCATTGCATATTCGATGTCTCACATCAGCTCTGTCTCCTAAAATTTATGTTCCCATACAACAAAACTGCATTGTGAATTGTGTTTAGAGCGAAAAGTGTCGCGGATTACGTTTGTTTTTGATCAAAAATACATTGTAATGATAGTCCGCGGAAGTCCATGTAAGGAGGACGTTGGCGGTGGGGTATGGATCAAACAAATACCGGACTTGTGAAACTAAAAGTTACTGTTCACTTATTTTAATACGTTTTATTTCTTACCCTAACCCTAAGTAGATTTTTTCCAATTCAGTCATTTTAAGCCAAACAATGTTTTTTTTTACTAACCCTATGCAAGTAATGTTGTTGCCTAAACCTAACCAAGAAGTTTTGTAGATTTGCTGTAATAGTGGATTTCTAGGCCTGCAGTGACAGCAGTTTCCAATTCAGAAGGAGTTTGTGTGATTCCCTTTTGTGAATCAGAGCCAACCACTATAGGTTCTGTATTTCAAAGCAAATTGGCCCATTTGATTCTATGTCACTGCGAAGCCAATTTACCGTAGCTGATCCATTTTTACATTTTATTAAAATGAACAACTGATGCATGAATCAACCCATCTGTGGACAGTAGCACTTTGTTTCTAGCTCTACCTCACTCTACTATTGAGAGTTGTAATAGACTTGTTTTGCCAAATCACATTTATGGGTACATTAGTATGCGTCTGGAACTGCTTTAGGGTTCTCGATCAATGGGTAACATCAACTTTGGGAACGTAGTGACAAACAGGTTTGCATGGTGGACCAATAACATGTTGGTAGAATCCAATCACACACCGAGGCGTTTTGCAGGTGTGTATGATGCAACAACCTCGTTTCACCAAGCTCATGTGTTTCTAATTAGCACTTACACACCTGAGGGTGCTACAGTTGTTTGCACAATCTTAGAAGGAGCTGTGACTCTGATAGTAAGAGAGAAACACCAGTGATGAAATAAATAATCTTCCTGTTGCAACCAGAAAAGCTTAATGTGTCACAAACATTCATGGTCCATTTTTACAGTCAGTGATTAAACCTATATTCATGTTCTCCTTTTCACTGAGGTCAAGTTCCACCTGGTGATACTCCTGCTCCGTGGGCTGCTGCCTCACTGCCAAGAGGTTGAATGAATGTCAGCTGTGTAAATGAAATGCATTGCATCAGGCTGTAGAAAGGAAATGGAAGAATTGCCACCATCCCTGTACACCAAGCCAGCCATCTGTTCCAAATGCCTTCTCTTGGCATAGTGTGCCAGCATATTAAATCCGAGACAACTTTCTTTCCCCCTTAAGAGACGTTAACCTGTTTAATAAACCCACCAACGCCTGTACTGTCTCAGAATTCCCTACTGTGACTGTAGCCATGTAAAAAAAACTGTTTACCTCCCTATACTGTTTACATGCAATATACCATTACTTTGCCGATGTCTGGTACTGCTTACTGTGCAATGTCTAGGCCTACACCTCTAATCTGAGACCTTGCACACCGTGACATTGTTCACACCTCCTGCTCCGATCTTCAGTCCTTATAATTTATTTCAAGCACCTAATTCTTTCAAGCACAGCACACTGGACCATGACCCTGCAAGACAGCACTTTAATCACTGCAACAATGCAATATGCCCAAGGCCTCACTGAACTGTGAAGAAACGTACCCTTAATTGACGTACCAGCTTTCACTATAACTGCACCTGTACTTGTTGTCCCTGTGCCATTTGAGTCAATATACAGTGTGCAACAATGCATCAAAAAACATCTGCCTTATTGTTAAGCATTTTTCAACAGGCTATGTCTTCATCAATAATCATGGCGGTTAACCACCACAACCACTGTATTACTTTACTGGCAATATAATTTGTTCTGGACACAGTGCAGTTTTCTGTAATATTTTATCAAACTACTATCTAAGCTACTTAACCTGTGCAGTTCTACGTTAACAAAAACAACTCAAACAGCTGAGGTAATAGATAAAAAGAGCAAATTAAATGATTAACCAAAGATTACATAAAAAGCATTAAAAACAACATGTGATGTATATTACACATTATTATATTACTTACAACAACCACTCATCAATAATGCTTTCCTCATTTTAAGCAAAGTTTGGGTAACACACAAACTTCCTAGTCTGGACACATCCTCTTATTGGGACACGTTTTAGGTGTCAAACATTGTCAGAGCTGTCTTTTCCTCTTATCTTGACACATGTTCAACATTTTCAGTCATTGTTGTTGGCACAAAAGGTGTTTCAACACCAATTAGTCGATTTGCAATCTCAAATCAGCCAATAGATGCACTCTCTCGGATACATCTTGACATCACAATGGTAGTGACATTGGACCGCTGTCAGAATCTGCTGACACAATGGCTGAAAGGGCAAGAAATTGTTTGGTCTTAGATTCCATCTGCGTTGTCTGTGGTCACACATTTTGACGGTCACAAAAAACAGTTTAACAGTGTTGTTACCTTCCTCCCAGATAACACACGATACATGTCGGCTGGAGATTGCTCTGTCTCCTTGAAAGACGGGATGAAATGGACTCAGAGACAGTGGTGATCATAGAACTTTTTAAGTAATGGACCTTTTTCTCAGCAGACACTTTGACTTGTCAAAGTAGGAAAAGCACAGGTGCTACTATTAACAAGATACACAGTACCGCGACCCCAATTTTGGCATAGTGGACACAGTTGGAATTGCAGGTCACATGACACCAATTGGGCCAAAAACACCTTTGCATGTAAACAATAATTACAAAAGAAACAGCTGTAAGAGGGTGTTCAGACCGAAAACAGCCTTGCATTGAGCAAGGGGCTCCATTGGCGTAAATTTGTTGCTTCAGGTATTGATGAGACAATGAAATATGATCCAGGAAGTCCAGTTTGAGAAAGAGATCCCTTACAGAACAATCACAAGATAAATTGTAGAAATACAGACTGCTTCCATTCAAATGATTGAGAAGGCTTTGTTTTTTTCACGCAGAGCTGAAGTCGGTCTAAACACAGCCCAAAACAGTGAATACGTTTTTTTTTTGCAGTAATCAGTCAGCAACTTTCATTTGAATGAGTGGGGCACCATGTTCTAACACTATCATGTTCTCTAAGTTTGATTTACAAATACATGCCAAATAAAAAAAAAGTAATGATGCCATTTAATGGTAACTTTAACTGAGTACTTAGAGTTAGGTATAGGCTGTGCATGTAGCGCTCCTGTCACAGTTTTTTTTGTTAGATTTCTGACATAAGACAGACTTGGATGCAGGCTGTGTCCAAAATCACTCTCCATTTACTACATTATTGAGATTCCAGCAACTACTGTTGCCTTCTGAGAAACATACAGTGCCAACCATGGTCTAAACAAAGAAACATTATTCTTCTGTGTACTTCAGTTATTTTATGTGTTTTTATGAAGGAAGTGCCTTCTCATGGTGAAACCCAGCAATTGAATGAATGGGCGTGTTTGCAGTGGAATCTAGACACACCCTCTCAGGAAACAGGAGGGGGACTCCCAGCGGCTGGAAGTTAGCTGGGAACTGGCTGGCAGCCGGCTGGGAGGGGAATTCAGTGTGGCTGCATCTGTATACAGTTTCCTGTTCGCTATTGAGTGTTTATGAAATAGTGAATGAGTGAATGAGGGGGTGATTTCTGTCTGTTAGTTAGCATGTGAGAGTGGCTGACTAAATGTTGTTTACTTGTGATATGCAGATAAAAGTATGTCTTTCTGTGTGTGTCTGTGCATGGGAACACCTCAGTGCAGTGATAACCTTGTATTTTCACAACCCAGACAGATCCTAATCCTACGAGACATGCCACTCCCCATGTCCTTCCTCTTGTCTTTCACAGTCTTATCTCTGCCACGTTCCTTCTCCCCTCTCGTCCTCCCCCCGACATCATTTCCCCACCCGGACTGTCCACCATGAGATGACAATTACAAGTCTGTTGACACGCTGACTCCACAGGGGCCTTCCCCTGCTCTTTCTGTCCTGCAGCATCTGTCTCTCTGTCTGTCTCTCTCCCTTGCCTCTGCATGTTTCTGTCTCGCTGTGTCTCTGTCTACACCTCTGTGTTTTTCTTGCCCTTCTCTCCTCACTCAGCACTTGTGCACCCTTGGGTGTCTCTCTCTCTCTCTCTTTTTGTCCCCCGACCAACTGTCCCACTGGCTCTTTTTGAACTCTTCTTGCACTTTTTGGTGTCCTTCTCCCTTTCAACTTTTATTTTTTCTTATTTGTTGTTTTGAAGTTGTCCTTTCCTTTCTTTACTGTCCCAAGCTGCTGCAGACTTCCCTTACTGAGTCCATACATCATGGCCGCAACTGAGGATACCCAAACACTGTGCACTATTTTTTTTTTCATCAGGTTTTTGTAGTCTTACAAATTCTTTCAGGAACACTGAGGGCTTTTCATTAAGTCACTGAGATAAATGATATAAGCCCTAGAAGCATAGTGCAGTTACACTGCTGGCTTTATGATGTGAAAACAGCTTTATTTCTGCTCTTTAGCGCTATGGGAGGTTATGCAGGGACAGGCCATAGATCTAAGAATGTGTCAGCTCCATCTGCATGTGTGTGTGTTTTTGTGTATGTGTGCTGCTGTGGAAAAGGGCCAAGATAGTTGGCAAGACTGTGTTCAGTGTCAGCTTTTATTGGAAATCACGCAGTGTGGAGAAAGCACTGCTCTTAGTGGCTTTTATTAAGTGTGGATATAAAACACTATCTTTGAGCGGCCGCCGTGTTTGGTCTTTTGATATCCGTGTAATACGGCTGTAGAAAATGCAGCCGTGTGATGTGAGAGTAAGAGAACGCTTAAGACGATGTGCATGAGCATTTAAGACATATTGCCATATTTATTTGAATGAAAGAAATGAGAGAATCACAGAATTTAATCCTACTTTTCCAGTCGTGCAGACTGCACAAACAGTGAAACACTAATACAGACAGAGTATGGCATAAGAACTAAAGTTAGGAGTCAAGAAAGTAATCTGCTGTAAATGTGATAACACACAAAATCGTCATACGTCAAAAGTGAATCGTCATACACCTGAGGCCTGCGCTTCGGAGCAAGTTCAACATACCCAGGGAATCCTCCCGTTATCTGGTGTAAGTAACCCTAACAAACGCGATCCCTCTTAGCAATCCTACGATGGTGGTTATCAACTCAAAGGTCAATCTGGCTATGAGCGTGTTCACATGAAAGGGGTGGTGTTTGCAGCATATGACCCATCACAAACATGGACAAGTCACATTTTACAAAGGAAGAGCAAACTATATTAGACAAATACAAAGAAGTTAAACACATAATTCAGACTAAAAGTAACACAGTTGAAGCTGCCAAATGCAGGAAGGACAGCTGGCAAAGTAAAAGAATTGCAGATGTGTGAATGTGTCAATGTGAATCGTTAACAAATTTATTCATTTAACGGAATACTCAAAAGTCAGATATATTCGTCTAGATTGGTCAGTGATGTATAAATAGCTTTCAAAATAGAATGAATGAACAGATTACAGTAGCCTACATTATGCCCTCCGGAGGATCATATCAATATTTCCCAATAACTTCGACATGCAAATTCACATCGTTGACCCAGCTCAATTCTGCTACTCACAATTTATGTCCACTTTTGTAGTAGTTAGCCCTTTTATGTAGCAAGGCAGTAAGTAAGGGTGTTGGATGTTGATAGTAAAAAAATGTTAATTAACAGTGTTTATTGAGTTGGGCGGGTGGAAACTGCAACTGCTCAAACCCCCGAGAGGTGCTGAGAATAGAGTCTTTAAAAAAATCATAATGGACAACATTTCAAATTAATGCCCATCTCAACATCATATTAGTCAGCAGACATGCATCATTCAGACTACACAACATTTGATGTGATGATTTTTTTAAATAGCAAGGGCTTAAGTAATACAAATAAGATTAACAATAGAAAGTTATTACAGTGAGATATGTATAAACAGTATAACAACTATACACAGTCTAGTTTTAGATACAGCTTCACACACTGTCATCTTGGTTTTTTGTTTTGTTTTGCTGTTTAACCAATCAGATCTCTTCCTGAGTCATAGGAGCCATCAGTGTTGCTTCCACTACATCTAACCATCATTCCACTGCTGCTGAATCGGGGTCATCCCCTCCACCCCACAGTCATCTCTACTCCTTATTACCAGCCCCAGCGTCTAGACTCTAAATGTGTCATAATGCTGCACTTTTCACAATGAAATCTAATTACCAGATTTTACACTCTTCTGTAAAATCAGCAATGCAATAAAAACCTGTTTATCATCATTGAAATCAATACGAATTAGATGCAATTTCGAACCGTGGAAATGTTTCACTTCCGTCTCAGTTAAAATTCATCTACCATGTGAAATAACTGAGATCCTAATAACACTATGCTCAACTTTGCACCTCACCACAATGTCAAGGAGATGTTGCCCTATTGCAATATAGGCTCAATGGTGTATCATAATGTGGAGCACATTTCTCCGGGTGAGAGCCAATATAATTTAGAAGAAGACAGGCAATCTTTAGGGTAAATTGTTTTTGAGAGTGCACATACAGCAGTGCGAATCTTTAAATCTTGACATATCCTATTATTAGCTTGCATTTTCATCTGCATCAAGGATCTGGGATCAAGTGTTACATTAGATTACATCAGAGACAGTCAGCATGTGTGTGTGGCTGAAAGTGGCAGACCGGCATAGAAAGATGAGTGGAGAAACATGCAAGATGTGGAACATGCAAGTCCATGTACGGTGTGCGGTATCGAGATTGTAAATGAGTAGTTTATGTAGTAAAAGCTACTTCCTGCATATGTGTGTGTTGGCATTTTCAAGTGAGTGTGGATGTGTGTGTTCAAGGGTGGTAGACTATTGGGGACAGGGAGCCAGAGGGACATGAGGAAGCTGTTTGATGTCATCACCACGTGTCCTTTCTAGTTACCCTTGGCTCTAATCTATGGTGAGACGCTGTCTGAGTCCCTCATTAGTTACTGGTAACTCTCTTTAGTGTAATGTCAACTTCCGGAGGCAAGGTTGACTCGTGGATGGAATATCAATGTGAACAGACATGTGGCAAAGGTAGATTGTCATGAATATTACTGTCACATGAATAAGAACATGATGATGATGGTGATATGGGTTCCTCGTCTGGGTGTTGATCCAGTGATGCATCTAAAGGCTGGCCCGCGTTAACGTATTTTTCAAATCTTAACAAGATGTTGAAAATGTGAGAGACCCCACACATAACGACACGTTATGTTAGATTTAACAGTTTTGTTTCTATGGTGTGTGGAGAGCAACGATTTGGCCAAAACAGCACACAACATGCTAACAGATTACATTCATGAACAACAAGAGTCATGACTCCAACAAAAAAAAACTGGAAATCTCGCAAAATATCTACGTGACTTTAGTGTAAACAAACATGGTGGGCAACAGGCTGGAAGAATTAATGAACACCTGTGTTGTTTCCACAAATCAACAAGATGGCCATTCAGCCGATTAGACTGTTGTCAGGATATTAAATAGAAGTTTTCAGTCGCTATAAGCCCAGTCAATGTGGGCTAATAGGGGCCCCACTACACCCACTTGTAGGTTTTATCATCTATTGACATGGTAGATCACCGAAAGAAGGTATAAAAGAACACGACAGCGACCTCTAGCGACTGTAGTAATTATGACAGGAGCAGAAGCGGTTGTCAGGTATAGTACATAACGCTATAGTACAGAAAACACAAGGTTTTCACCCAGGAGACCAGAGTTTGAATCTCGTGTGAAACCAACAATGTATAGTTGTCTTTGTGTTTGTAGTTATTTTAACCAAAAACACACAGTTTTTCCCTAAACCAAACTGTCTGTTTGTTGCCTAGACCTAAAGAAGTTGTAGTTTTGTTGCCTAGCCCTAAAGAAGCCTTTTTGTTTGTGTTCAAAGCGTGACGTTTCATTCAGTTTCACAACATGTTAGACCATGTTGCTCTTAAGTTTCACTTTTACAATATAGTAGGTGTAGTAGGTCCCTAATGACCCACAGCTATGGTGCTTAAAGTGACTGATAACGCACATTTAATTGCTGGCCCAGTCAAATCAGGTGCTCCATTTCCATCTGAGATCTTTACTTACTTTGCCTTGCGTTTGCATTAGCCTCGGACACCATGACGATGGTGCTCCTAATGGCATCTGCAAGATTTCACAGACCGGAGGAAAACAACCAATCCGAGCCGAGCTGGAGTCTTGCTGTCCAGCTCCCGTCTATGAGCCGGCTGTCAATCACTCGTCAACTCCGATCAAACGGTCAAACTAGGCAGCGCTGATGAATCAATATTATGTTACTGTAATGCCTATTTATGTGAAATGTCACATACAATATTCTGCAGGTTTAACATACCTCACACCACAATATTATCTGGAAAGAAAATCATCAAAAACATCGGGGCTTTGCTGACGATTGTCGGGAGGGGGGATTCGGGCCCAAAATTGGCTTGATTCTCGTGTAGCATGTACCCGGCATAAGTCTCAAAAATACTGTCTGTGTCTCACATCAAACAATCTGCAGATATTGTAGGTGATTCTATGTGAAACCTTTTTGTTTGCTATCAGATGTTTTTTTTTTTTATATGAGGTGGATGGGGGGCATGGGCCTCATTTTATAAAGTGGAGCATTCTAATTGAATGGTTGAGGCCCAACAAACTGAGATTACTGACCCTACATCTTATGAGGTCATAAGCCACCCCTGTAAACTGGTGTGTTGTTTGTACCAGAGGGCTGGTAATCAAGCTCAAGTCAGGTGGGATTTGACCCCCCCTCCAACCCTGCCAGATGCAAGCTCTTCTATCAGCAGAATAGAGGTGCACCCAGAGTTCACCTATGCCCGATATACACACGTGTACAATGTCGTATGCCTGCAAACACAGAGGCATGCA
This sequence comes from Helicolenus hilgendorfi, assembly GCA_916700815.1. Taxonomy (NCBI): domain Eukaryota; kingdom Metazoa; phylum Chordata; class Actinopteri; order Perciformes; family Sebastidae; genus Helicolenus; species Helicolenus hilgendorfi. The sequence continues at coordinate 18,823 of CAKALG010003093.1, forward strand.
CTGCAGGAAGGTGCAGATAGAAATCCAGATGCTTGTGTTGTTCAATTTCTTGCACCTTTATTAGCTATGTTCTTTTAACTTTTGTTTGTTTTTTATCATAATAGAAAACCAGTTAAATTATAACATGGCTTTCCCCATTTTCTGATATGCATGAATAAAACAAGTAAGCCAACCCATAGGGTAGAAGAGATCACTGACGTTGTGCCAGCAAAGGGGTAATTTCACTACAAGCTGAATTTTCTTTCTTTTTTTTCCCATGGCATTAACTGCGCCAAAATTTGTGAGCAGTAAATGACAAAGGAGTGCCAGTGAAAAATAAAATGCAATCTAAGTGCAAGTGCAATTGGAATGTTCTAATCCAAACAGCCTGCATCCTTTGCTATTTCTGACAGCTTTACTTGAAAACCACATCACTTTT
>CAKALG010003094.1:0-11599 GCA_916700815.1 Helicolenus hilgendorfi
ACCTTCTTTGACGGGATTGTGTGCATCGTCGCGGGTCTGCCCTCCACCGTCTCCCGGGTCGAGAACCTGGCTACACCCATCTTTGGCAGTGAGATACTTATCAATTGCTTTGCTGATTTGATTTGCTTCATGAACTGTCATGTAACAATGATATCATCAGTAAGTGACCATCTAATGAAATGGCCCTGCCCTATTTAATGTTAATAAAGCTATGCAATTAACTAAGGCATTAAATAATCAGTGAAAATGACAATGAGTGTTTTCCTCTTCTAAGTGTGTGTGTTTTGTTTGCCCTCTCTGTAGGGTTTGTGCGCTGTCTTCAGCCAGTGCTGGTGTCCAGGAAGGACCCAGACTCCAGGAAGAATACAATCCAGGAGATTGAGAGCAGAGCCAAGTCAGGAGGCCACTGGCCACAGGTCTGTCTCAACACAAAAAAAACCCCATCCCCAAGCAAAAAAATCCCCAACTCCTCAGGGTTGTAAAAACGTGTATGTTGAAAAAAGAGAGAGCTACCCGAAGTTAAAAAAAAAACACACCCATGTGACGAAGACTTGTGCTAAATTGGAAATCCCACAAGTATCTGGAGTAGCCTGCCAGTGGGAAAAAGTAGCCATCTCCCGGGGACAAAAAAGTTTTGTCTGTAAAAGCATATTTTTTATGAGTTTTCCTGCCTGATTGTAAACATGAAGTAAATTATTGTAAAGAAGAATTAGACTTCTATGGTGTTTTAGCCCACACAGTCTGTAAATGGCTATTAATATTTAATTTATTAATTTAATCCTGACTGATCAGAATGTTTGTAATTAAGAATCATTATTATTTTTTGTATTTATTGACACCTTCCCTGAAAGATTTATCAAGACATGACACAATGATGGTTAATGTGTTTTACTAGAAACATAAATGTACTCTTATTCAATGAAAATAAAGAAGGTTATTTTAAGGGGGAACATATTTTTAATCCCAATGTTTTATCTGGACTGTGTATTGGTTTCAAATTTATAAAATAAACCTATGCCAAAAAAACCTCTAATATAATAAAACATCAACTAAATCAACTCAACTTCCAAAAGTGTAATGCAAAGACAATTCATACATTCGTTCATGCGTTCATTACATCCATAAACATCTGTGTGGCGTATATGGAAAATGCAGCGCTGTCAGAGGACTTTTTAATGCTTACTGCGCAATTGTCACATTTCTGCCACCGATGTTATCTGAAGTAGCCCGTCCAATGATAGACAGGCACGTTTGTCTATCATCCTCATCATGCTTGCGCAAGTTGACCCACAATGCGCATGCGGGCGGGTTCGGGTGAGTTTCACAAAGTCACCCAAATTGATGTGAAAAAAACATTTGCCGGAAAAAAAGAGTTTTTTACATCCCTGAGTATTGGCATTGGTTATAGCTGCAGAGAAAAGTGATGTAATCTTAGAAAACCCAAGAGCCGTAACTCAGGATGTTGGTTTGGTTTCAGAGTTTCCTTTGTCAGTTTTCGATGACTCCAGAGAATTATACTTCTTTTTTTAACGCTATCAGAGAATTAGTGAAGCGCATACAATGTTGACTGAAAACTAGCATACTTTGCATGTTGTAAGGGAGCAATAGCATAACATTGCATACTTGATAAAACTTGTGATTTCAACATTTACTGATGAAGCTTTGTTCCTCAGGTCCTGATATTTCCAGAGGGAACGTGTACTAATCGGTCATGTCTCATCACTTTCAAACAAGGTAAGACATGAAACGTAAATTGTACAGTAAATGTAAAGTTTTTGTTTCTGTTACAAGGAAAATTATAACACAAAATACAAAAAATCACAAACAACTTTTTACTAACAGTTCCTTCTGTTGCTTATAGCACATCTATCATTTTCACTAAATCTAATCCACCGAGAGTAAAGGCTGCACAACAGAGAGAACAGTCGACACTACGCCGCTCCATTCATTCATTATATGATGTGCTTTGTGCATTGACTTGTTGTTAATGGATAACCACAAAACTGGGTTTGAGTGAGGTGGCAGAATTGGAATGTGAGCTTTGTTTAACCATACATGACGCAACAATTCAACTTTAACTCATTCATTCATAGTAAGAAGTCTCCATGATACTTTAACACTGTGTTCCACCTCTACCTCTAGGTGCCTTTATCCCAGGGGTCCCTGTGCAACCTGTGATTATGAGATATCCCAACAAATTGGTGAGCAACTGTTATTGTGTAATACAGCGTTAATATGTTACCTCACATCTTGAGAGCCAGATTCATAGAGGCCACACTGTACTACTTTCCACAGAAGATAATTATATAGAGGCAGAGCTGAAGATGAAATGCATCCTGTTGGGGTGCAGTACACACACGTACAATATAAATAATAGCGTATCCATCCGAGCAAAAGTACATGGATTTTTATCAGTAAATCTGCACATCTTTGAGGGGACATTGTTGACATTCTCTCATGTTATTTGCCATTTCTGTTTTTATGAATACGGCTGAACTGTCCAACTTCCATGCAATCAGTGCAGACTGATAGCAACACTAGAAGCTTGACTGTATACAATTGTATCCCAGTCTTAATGTTTTTATGAAGGTTTAAACATTCCCCTGTATTTCTTCCTCCAGGACACTGTGTCTTGGACTTGGCAGGGTTTCAGCTCGTAAGTATGCTTTCTGCAGTTTCTCATGTTTTACTTATAGTATGCATGTTTGCTGAAGGTGGTGTGTCTGCTGCTATTTTTTCTTAGACAATAAACATGACCATAAAACACAATAACAGCAACATTATTGCTCCTGTGAAATAAATATGTAACTGACTGTCCTGCTTGTGTTATGTGCAGGAGGACACTGCTGCTTCTGACTCTGTGCCAGCTGTACACCACAGTAGAGATAGAGGTAAAAGCCATTCCCCATTATGTGTTTCCTAATATAATGGAAAAGATACAACAAACTGCTTTTGTTGTTTAGCTATTACAAAAATGGATGTGAAGAAATTGTAAAATAAGCATTTTATGTCATATTTTATTGTTATTCATGATTTTTCTCCAAGGCGCAACTTTAGCTTTACTTTTAGTTTTACCTGTTGTATCAGTGCCACACTCTGCTATTGAACTAAACTAAAGAAAGCAAAGTGTGTAACATTAATTTGCTTAAATATAGTCGTTGGATTAAGCAAGAGATGCGTTTTCTTCATTCAGGGATTTGGTTTTCATGCAAAGCTTTACGAGTTTACTTTCTGCTCGACCCTCCTTGTGACCTTTTTCATCTGTTTTCTCCTGTTTTTCAGTTCCTGCCGACACATATCCCCACAGAGGAGGAGAAGAAAAGCTCTCCTCTGTTTGCTAGCAGAGTGCGAGACACTATGGCCCAGTAAGTGTTTATTGGTCTGAAACTCACATTCCACTGTGTATTGCTCAAGCACAGAGACAGTACAGCAAAGTGCAATAGAAAAGTATATATATGCTTATAAAAGTAATAAATGCAATGCTAAACACATATGGAGTACATGTAAGTTGATAATAAATACAAAACAATAAATAAGTGGTGAAGAAGAGTATGCTGTTAAATATGACGGCCACGATTTCTATTCAACCATTTATTTGTAGTCCTTAGCAGCGGCCCGAGTTCGATTCCAACCTGTGGCCCTTTGCTGCGTGTCATTCCCTCTTTCTTTCCCCTTTCCTGTCACTCTCCAGCTGCTCTAATAAAGGCAATAAAAGCCCTAAAAAACAATCTTAAGAAAATGGAGAACAGATACATTCTGAATTTCAACAGTGAATAAAAGGTAGTAGGAGATATTGGGTTTGGCGGTCCTCCCCCAAGAAATTTTAAAGATTTTTGACTTAAAACTGCAATTATCCATCATTTTGGACCATTATTATTACTAGTTATGGTTACAAGTATTATTTACACATATCACAACCTTCGTCTGAACATTTAACTCTTCTGGAAATGTTTGCCCTAAAAGAGCAGATTCAGAATTTTTTTTAAATAATGTTTCATTCATTATGTTCGTTCACATATAAAAAAAAGTTATGACGAACAGTTCCCTAATTATTTTACAAAAAGGACGCAAACATTGTATTGATAAATCACTGCACCCTCGTTCTCCCCCTCCACCCCCGTGCCGTGCGTTGGCTCGTGCAGATGCTCCCCACATAGTTTTTGTGTCCATACGGCTTATGAGACGCAGGGCAAATACGCTGGTGCTGCACCGTTATGAATTTGAGCATTGGAACTACATTAGTGTACGATGAGTTTGGTTACTGCATTCGTCTGATCTGTATAACCGTTGCATATCGTCCTGGCCTGCAGCATCCAGCTCTTTACAAGCATCACAAGCATTTGAGCCGATCACTGTACGTGCAAACTGTCTGCTTTCAGGGCTTTGGGAGTTCCAGTGACAGACCACACATATGAAGACTGCCGTCTGATGATCTCAGCTGGTGAGCTAACGCTGCCCATGGAGGCCGGTCTGGTGGAGTTCACCAAAATTAGCCGTAAACTCAAGTAAGAACACCTCACTTAAAGTACACTGTAGGCATCGTCAGACAGGGACATTAACAATGACATATATGGCTCGAAAGTTTAACGTTATGCAAAGTATGACATCCACCACAACCTCCTCCTTGTGCCCCGCTCCCTCAGTCTGAAGTGGGACAACATGAAGAAGGAGCTGGAGGGCTTCGCAGCCATGGCCAGCTCTTGTAAAGGAGGACGAATCACCATCGAGGAGTTTGCCAGATTCCTGAAGCTGCCTGTCAACCCAGCCCTCGAAGAGCTGTTTGCATTGTTTGACAGGGTGAGAGACATGTATATGAAATATTTAGTTTTTATCTAACCAGAGCAACTTGGACCATGAAACACTACCATTATGAATGACACTTAGATGCTGAATTTCCTTTAGTTGAAACACAGCCTTGTATAACTTTTGCATAAGTCTGGAATAAGTCTTAGTATAGTCATTTGTCAATTGGCCCTGACACCTCCTGCATGAATCACCTGCACCGTAAATATAATGGTTGACAACATAATGTGCATCTATCTTAATATTTGATTTGCAGAATTGCGTACAAATTACATCACCGCATATCATGTGTACCGATGATAGTAAAATTGGGGAGGTGTGGGTTCAGGATTTATACAGCCTGGCAGAGGAGACTATGATCAACGTAGTGTGGCCTCCTTCACTGGCAGCTACGTCTACCACAGGTCTGAATGGGAAGTATAAAAACAGCCTCTAACATCCAGTTCAATGAGGATCCTTTTTCCTCAGAAAATCTGTGCCTCAGAATTTTCCAGTAATTGACAATTGCAATTTATAGAAATCACTTATGTTATTATATATCACCCTTTATTTTTCCAACACTCCCTTTAACATTCAAAACTGATGATGCTAGACATTGCTAGTCTGTATTTTTAGACCATAAAGGGCAAATAGCATCCATTATAATAATCTGTGCATTTACCGACTCAAGTATTTTGCCGTCTCTTTGACCCTGTCTAGAACGGAGATGGCACCATAGACTTCAGAGAGTACGTCATCGGCGTGACTATCCTGTGTCGACCAGCTAACACCGAGGATGTGCTTCGAATGGCTTTCCAGGTACCACAGAAACATTGTGACATTGCTGTGCTCCCACTATGGCCTGAAGAATTAGCAGTACTCTATTTTAATGTACGCTGAATAGAGATACACAGAAATGTGTATGGTAGTATCCCACTTTATCAAGTCACCCAAGCTAGTACTCCCTAGGGCTTCTTTTACGTGTGAAAACTGCCTAAATTCTTCAAGGCTTGTTATCAGAAATACCTGCATTCCGATCCACAGTGTACATAAACTACTCCCTACTCCCTGTTCAGGGAATGACAGTTAAGGGAACATCCCTCAACAAAATTCCTCCCTTGACAGGTTGCTACACGGCGTTATCCGGTCTGGGTGTTGTCCGTGTTTTTGTCTTACAACTTTAACCCTTTCACAGTGTTTTCAATTCATGAACATTTTTTAACATTTGGTCGCCTAAATATGTTAGCTCCACCCTCTCGTGTCACTTCTGGTTGCAAAAAAACAAGATGGCGACAGCCAAAATGCCGAACTCGAGGCTTCAAAGCGTAGTCCACAAACCAATGTCTGACTATGTCCACTTATATAGAGTCTATGGATGCAGTGCTATGTCAAGCAGACATTTCTGAGATATAACAGAGATGTAACTAGAACCTGTGACAACTTATGTGTATATTTACAGTATATATGATGTTTATTAATTATACTAAATATAAAAAGTAAATATTGAAATTATAATAAAATAAGCAGAATGCAAAAAAAGTACTAAATCCAAGCTAAATCAGCCAGCCCTGGCTTTAGTTGACATTAGAGCACAGCAGACGGCACTGTAGGAAGAACAGAGGCAGCTTTCAGGGAGGCTTGGATAATGTCAAGTTAACAAAGTCTGTCTGTTGTGGAGAGCATGGAGCCATTTCGCTGGCCATAAGGTCAAATGTGGTTTTGGACAAACAGTTCTGGTGTTTATATAATATGAAGTGAAACGTTATTTTTGTCCGACTAATTTAGCCAAAATTGATTTCCACAATTTAAAGTTTTTTCTAACCAGCCTGCCTATTTTCACACCTTAAATAACTATTATTATTCCTGAACATGCAGACACATTTTTCTCTGATTCTTTCCTCTGTCACGCAGCTGTTCGATACAGATGAGGATGAGAAAATCACCCGAGAGGAGTTTACTGCTCTGCTGCGCTCCGCTCTGGGTGTGTCCAATCTGAACATGGCCAAGCTCTTCAAGGAGATTGATGCTGACGGCTCTGGTTTCATCACCTTCCGTAAGTACACTCCCAACGCCAAGCTACATTTTGCTCCTCTAACCTCCTTTTGCATTTCCAACAGGATATTATGAAATGGGAATAAACATATACAGCATTATTATTATTTTTTGCTTCCCTTATCCTGAGCTACACTGTATCCTAAGGCTTTTCTCCATGCCTGTGATTCTTCAGCTGAATTTCAGGACTTTGCCACGAGCCACCCGGAGTACGCCAAGCTCTTCACCACCTACCTGGAACTTCAGAGATACCAAGCAATGCAGGAGGCGAGTCCAGGTGACCTAGAATTATCCGGCCAGGCCTGTTCAGTGGTAAAACAGGAGGACAGCACTTCTGACAAAAAAGATGACTGAGACTGAGAGGATGACCTTGAACTCCTACTCCTTGACTGCACTGAGAGACAGAACACTGTATCCACTGCGCTGAGAGGGAAAAAGCGAGAGTGTCATCTGCCCCCATGACTTTTAACAGATTCAAGTCATTTGCCACAACGGAGCCACATTATAAGTCATGTGCTTGCCTTTTTATAGATGGATTTTAGAGTGCTTCTATTTTCAATTTTTAGTGCCTTATAGAGATTTCAAAGAACCACTTCCCTGAGTCACTGCACAAGAAATGTCGTATTGCAGACTATTTTATCCCTAAAGTTTTGTGTGTGCGTGTGTTTTGGTTATGTGTTTATCATAAAAAATTAAAAGCTAGTTATAGGATGAAAATATGTCAGAAAACTCACGTGGGCACTCAGTGTTTTAAAGGTGCTAAATTCTAAATTCAGAGCACTAGTATAGCAGGCTGCGTGTGCATGTTAGTGCATGCGAGTCCCAGTGTGTGTTCCACACTGGCTAGCGGTTACTGCTGATAACGCAGTCCCGAACCAGGGGTGTTTTCACCGAAGCGTATCACCTCCGGTTTCCCCCAGGTAAACACTGTTAGCTCTGTCAACACTGTTCTTTGCACTGTTAGTTGCTAGCTGCCAGCTCAGCCGTCGCCTGGTTGAGAGCCATGTGGAGGCAATCTCTCAATCATAGATATGCCAACACGTTCTCATCCCAACTCGTCACATTAAACTCGTCGCAGTAAACACGTGCTTAACGTTGTGAATTAAACAAAAACACTTGCTTCGGTTTAGGCAACAAAGGGCGCCCTGGTAGCTCACCTGGTAGACTGGGTGCTCCATGTACCAAGGTTGTGTCCTTACCGCAGGGGCCCAGTGTTTGAGTCTGACCCGTGGGCCTTTGCTGCATGTCATAACACATCTCTCTCTCTCCCCCTTTCATGACTATCACTATCAAATACAGGCAAAAAAGCCCCAAAAAATAAACTTTAAAAGGTTTAGGCAACAAAACCACGTTACCAAGTTTGGTTTAGGAAAAAACAACATGGTTGGGCTTAAAGTTACTATGTTTGTGAAGTGAAATGTGACTTGACATTGTGAACACGGTACACGAATGAACAGCTGATTGTAACACGGGACACGAACAGCGGTCTCCTGGATGAAAGCCTTGTGTTTGTTGGTCCCATCCACCACCACTACTGCCCACCTGGTGTGTGTCTCTTTCGTTCTTTAAACTACGTCACCACAGCATTTTCTCTGAGCGTTTACTGTTGATGGATGGGTTTACATTGTAGTTAATGGACAGGCCAGTGCGTTTACCGGTGCTAAAGGATGCCTTGTGCGTTTACGCTCTGGGAAGCGGCTGGATATGCTCTGAATTTGGAATTTAGCATCTTTAGCTTTATAAGCCCTGCAATCTTTAGAGTTCTAATGTTAGTGACGTAATGTTTTATGATATACTTCAACTGCCTCACCATGTTTTTGACTTGGACACATCATCCTCTGTAGCCTGAGCTTACACTCGCTTGGACTTATTAGATGAACGTAGCTTTGTGTATTTTCTCCTTTGTCTTTGTGGTCCTCTGTAAATGAGTAAAGAAATTGCCAAACCAACACCTTTTTAAATATAAGCAAAGAGTCTTCGTGCTTCTGTGTTGCAGTATAATTAATGTACAGTAAGCTTTATCAAGATCTTTCCAATCTGGCAACCCACAGATGTTGTGTATTAAAGCTATGTCTACGAAGAGTATACATGCTGTGCATTACACTTTTTTCCAGTGCTCAGGGACACAGACCTTGTAAGACGGCTGTATAATTAGCCAGAGGTTTGCTTTGCATGTGTATCTATTTGCATTTCTACTGAAGACCGTTGTTGCTGAGACAGCAGCACGTCTATGCAGCTTTGAGTTTACTAAAGCAAACCAACCACTGAAAATAGGGCAATTTGTGAGCAAAAAGGCAACAGTGCTTCTTCACAACAGCATATCCCAGCGGGGTATGCTTTTCAGATTAACTAGCAGCACTGTTATTTATTTAGCAAGGTGCATTGCAATTATGGGATTTTTTTTTCTTTTTTTGTTAACACTGCAAAGTTTGCTTTTTAAAATAAAACAAGAATACAATTGTTATTTTGCCCGTGTTTTTATATTCACCACCGAGGGAACTTGTAATGACTTCTGTAGACTTTGTCTATAATGAGGCTTAATGAGGCTGTGGATGGACCTCTGGTTCTCTAAACCACCACCAGGTGCCAGTAGTTACCTACAACAATTCCATTATGTGTGTGTTTGTTGTTCTGCTTGTGAGTACCACTTTGAGTTTGTCATTTTGGCCTGTCATTTAAATAATGGCAGAACCAGACAGCAATGAGGTTTAAGTTAGAATCAGATTCATTGTGCGGCATGTATTGGAGTGTGCACATGTTGCATTTAACCATGAGGCACTGAAACTGAAGATAAAGCATGATGTGAATGAGTTCTGTTACCACCTTTATACCTTCATGCCAGCAGAAAATGAAAGTGAATCTGTGATTGTGAACATAAAGATTTCAAGAAATCTATCATTTTATTTTACCAATTATGTTACTGTAACAAATGTGCTATAATTGCTCAATTTGTATGCATTGCATTTCTTCATTTGGCCTTTCTGTGACCCAACCTGTTTTCATTTTGATGTGGGAAGAAGACTGAATGATGAACAGATGCAGAATTTGTGTGCTAATGGAACAGAAACAAACACTATAGAATGTGTATGGGAGACTTGGAGAAGAATAATGTAAACACATTATGAAGGATTCTTTATGTGACAGTTTCTATATACCATATGCACTTTTTTTCCTGTTTGAAGGCCATTTTCCCCCCAATATTGTTCTAGTTGCTCACATTTCCAAAACATATGTGTGGTGGTTTCTGTCTCTGTTTCATATGAACTTATCTGAAAGCTGTGAATGTCCTTTTAGCACCCTGTAAACTTTGATGTCATCGATGGCAATGCCTGGATTGTTTTTATTATTCATCTGCAGACAAGTTGTCGCCACTCCAGAAAAAAGACAAAAATGCCAAATTTTCCCAGTCTGTTGTGGGGACAGTTATGTTGGAGTCTTTGGTAAATGAGCTGTCAGATAAGTCAGTATAATTTTGACAGTTGTGTCACGGATGTTGTAATTGTAAATAGGTGTCTTCCTAATGGTGGTGGTTGTTATTATGTGTGATATATTTTTTTGAGTCGTGGATATTGTAGAAAATGTTCTTGAGTGAAATCAAACTTCTGGGTTAATTCATGGAGCGTTAATAAGGTGTTGTTTTCAAACAGGTGTTCTACGTGAGTTATTCCTTTGATTTTCCATGAGTTGTTGATTAGTCTGGGTTGATTTTCCATTAAGCTTCCAGAATTGTGGATATGATTGTGGAGTGCAGTTATTTTTTTTTTATATTGAGCATTAATATAGCAGCAAAAAACTATTTGCTATGTAAAGATATAGTGGAGTAATGTCTACCTGAGCAGAGAATGACGTCTATGGTGAGTTGCTAGTGAGGAAGTAATCGATTCGTGAGAAAGAGATGTGATGGGGTGAGTAGTAGGAGTTTTTAAGTCTCCAGGAGAAAAAAGTCAAGTTATGAATTGTCAACTGTTTTGTGATGTTTGATCGGTCCAATTTTGTGGAAATTGTTGTGTTGGAGTCACCTCTAATATATGTGCTTGTCTATATGTCAATATAATTTATCAAGCAGATAATTTGTGTAAATCATATGTAAATAAGTGTACGTGTACAAAAAATAACTATTTTCATCAGATAGTCCCTTCCTTTTGTAACAAATGAGTTATCAGAATCAGATTTATTTGCCAAGTATACACGGAAGGTGTTATATGGACGTCTCTAAACGTACTTACACACAGAAATAGAAAAAAACCCAGCTAGGGGCAAGGACAACAGAGCTGGACGAATAACGGTAAGGAATAGACAGGACTGTACACGAGTGGTGATAAAATAGGTGTACATATAAATATTTGATAAATAACTATATATTGTCTATATACAAGTCAAGTGTTCTGGAAGTTGTAAACAATACTACTAGTGCAAAGAAATAAATACTGAATGGATATACAGGGACTGAAAATGTATATCAATTTGGTTGTTGGTCAAAGCATTACTTTTTTATTTTTTCTCGAGACCATGAATCCATTTTGGCACAACTGCATATTCCAGCTTAAGTGCTGTCAGGACAGAATGTCATCTGTAACGAGGCCATGATGCTAATACAAACCTAATATATGCTGTTCTAAATACAACTAACGTCAATGTGCTCACACACACACACACACACACACACAAAAGCACAGTCTTGCTCCATATGCACAGAGGAGGCTGAAATGAATGATGGAGAGCGGGTCGCTTCATTAAAAGCCCGCTGTTAGACAAACTGTGATTA
>CAKALG010003095.1:0-16804 GCA_916700815.1 Helicolenus hilgendorfi
GCCCCAGCAGCCCCCCTCGCACTGCGGGTGACAAACACGCCCCTCTTGCTCTGAAAACACATGCAGAGAAAACAGAGCATGATGCACACTGTACTTCCTGTTTGCCTCTCCTCCTTACTATCACTGCAAAGTTTAAATCTGTTTCATTGAGACATTTTTGAAAATTGCAAAAAAGCACAGAGAAACTCTCAAGAATGATGTGCCAGACAAGTTCCTCCTTATTCATCAATTACAGATATTTACCATGCAACAACATCCATCAATGCTGTTTAAAATGCAACTCATAAAACAGTATTTTCTGCAGCTGGATTTCTGTTGGATCAACAAATGGAAGTGTTTCTTGTATCTGGTCGATTCAACTTGAATAAAGTGCCTGATTAAAGTGCAATCCACAGTATCTTTAATGGACCTTGGCATTGCATTACACCCACCACAGAGTTGGGCGTCCTGGTTCTGGCTGACAATGCGGTGGGGTCCCTGGGTGGGATGGAGGAGAATGCCCCAGGGCAGTGAACTGGTGTAGCACAGCTGGGAATTGTTGTGCAACAGGACCAAACCTCCACTGACGCTGCGTAGTGAACGCAACCCAAGAGAGCGGATGTGTAGATTCTGGATGGCCAGTGAAAACACACCCCTGAACAGAGAGAGAGAAGATGTGAGTGACCAGAAATCAACTGTGGGATCAATGATTTTTCTTTCAGTAAATCAATTAAAACAACTCACTAAGAATGCTGCATCGCAATATTATTTGATGCATCTTGATATTTTGAAGAGAATCTAGCCTTGACAGGCATGACAATGTTTATCTTTTGTTTTCAAATTTGGTTAAAAATTGTGGTTGAATTCAAAGAAATACAGGTACAGTACAAGATTCTACTCTTTATTATGGTCAGGTTTAACACATTTTAACACTAATGTCTGGTTGTTTGCAAGTATAAGTAGTTAAACTGTGACCCCAGATTCTCACCAAACACATTTTGACAAACTGTAATTGCGAGCAAATAAAATAAATAAGGTATTAATATGTTTCAGTTAATATGAAATATAAAAGAAAAACAGCAAGGTAGACACTTTGATTACAATAAAGAAACAACGACACTGTTCTAATTACCCAAACAACAGCCCATAATGTAAGACCATGTTGTAAAACTGTGTCACACAAGCAGACCTTTGACCTTGTTGCTATAACTAGATAGCGTCCCACAGACTTTTACTGTTATCCTGGCTGGCGTGTGCTGCAGGTTAAAGCAGCTGTGCTGGCTAATAATTAGCCTTTATAACCCTGAAAGTGAACGAACTGATTCAACTGAACTAGAAACACACAAAACAAGAGCACAAACAAAGACACAATGTGGGTGGATGGACATCAGGACAGTGGCATGCGGTGACGCATCGCACAGAGAGAAAGAGATACTCTACATTGACTTGCATGAAAAATACGTTATCTTTATTTTATCATTATTATTTTTTGCATTTCTACCTATATGGGAAAGATTTCTAAGGTGTAAACCCCATCCACCTCCTTTTAATCATTATTTGTATTCTTAGTTTCTTTTCTCTATATTTGTCACACTTAATGTCAGAGTAACTGAGTAATTAAATTATTATTTATTTATTTGGCCTTTTTTCTATATGTACATTCATAGCGCGCCCTTATATGAGAAGACAAATATGAGCCTAATGGGTCTAATGTTTCCAGTTTGTCTGTAGGATTGTTGATAACATAATCAACAAACGGATGTTATAAATTAAAAAAATGCATTTCATATCATACTTGCAGGCAACTAATATCACAATGGTGAAAAACATGTAGAGTAGAGTGAGGGAATGTTGCAGACATGCAAAGAAAAGAAAGACAGACGGTTTAAAAGTCTTACTTGTAGAGCATCCTGCCTCTGATCACCTTTAGGTTCTCAAACACACTCAGGTTAGTCCACTCTTCTGGCCAGGCATCGATGTACAAATAACCTGCAAAGCAACATCAGACAAAGATGCTGAAAACACTCTAATAGAGGAGACAAGGTATGCTATGTGTACCAAACTTCAGTGTGGTTTTATATGGATAATCTGTTTGAATATGAGAAATCACATTTGCAACAGTTCTGAATAGCATACTGTTTTTAAAAAGATTTTCCCTTCTTGGTAAAAGCTTAAAAAATGATTCAACAAACACCTTAGCAGTGTTCAGTACCTGTTATCTCCTCGAGGTTCTTGAAGTTGCTCAGCTGCTCGAGGGTCAGGCCTGATGTGTTGCTCACAGGGTCCCTGAACGATGACAACATGAGGTTTAAATGACAATTTAACACACAACAAAATGCAATACATATTTTTGATTCATTTGTTTCTATCTATCTAGCTAATATCTGATCATCTTGTCAAATCTCTATTTACTGATAAAATCTCAAGTGTTGCAGGTTAGCTCGAGTTTGTTTTTACAGTTCAAACTTTCACTGTCAACAGTTGGCAGACGCAAGATAATTTATCAAGTATTTGGCATCTCAGCATCAATTGGTGTAATGGTAGGACGATCCACCAATCTTTTATTTACATCCACAGAGTGACAAATGAATCAGCTGACTAGTTTCATATACAATGTATATGTTACCCTTGTATATAAGTTCTACTATTTACTATTGGGTGTGGATGTCTCTATATTGCATTTGCATTAGATTGAGGAGAAAAGACACAAAAGCAGTTCATATTCTCGTTGTTGACACAAAGATAAAAGTGAAAAACATTAATGGTCTGTGTTTGAAGTACATTTGAGTACAGTAATCTAAAGATCTAAAGGGTTTGGCCTGGGTGGCGACTTTCCCCTTGACTCACACAAAGAACCTTCCACAAATGTTGCTGTAAACTCAAATATTTGACGGGCTGAACAGGAGGGACGTGGCTCTGTGGCAGTATGAAGTCTTGGGCATCTAGCTGCTTTTTGTGGTTAATAAAGTGCACATGATTGTTAAGTTTATTGTTTATTGTTGTTGATTGGTTTAATTACTTTATTTTGCCATTTCTAAAGTGCCTTTGTGAGCTTAAACTGTATGTATGTTCTATATTTGGCTTGTGCGTCTCTTACCTTTCAAAGCTCTGAGGGAGGAAGGCCAGACTGCCAAAAATCTTCTTACACTTGTTGAACTGCTCCACATTGGTAGATGTTACCATGGTGACGCCATGGTTGTCCATGACGCCGAGGTTGTCCATACCCAGACCATAACACACTGCAATTCAAGCCATGGCAGGGGTTTCAACCAAGTTATCTTAAATCCAGAAATTTAACCAAACTTACATAAGATGTCCAATATAACAGATAAAGATGATCAACAACCCTCCATATAATACAAGATATCGTCAGCATAGAATGGAATATAGTGTGGTGTATCACATTGTAAGGTGATTGACCAATTGTTTGAGCTACTGGTTCAATGGGGAGAAATGGGGAGAGGGCAGCCCTTCCTGATGCTTCTAGCAATGTTAATGAATGGAGGGTATACCTTAAAAACAACTGCACCTATAAAATGTATAATATTTTATATATATTAACAAATTGTTCAAATCTATGAAGGACCTGCCAGAGATAATGCCATTGAAGGTGGTCAAAGGCTTTCTCTGTATCCATTGATTGATGATGTGAAGGAGCTGACGGGAGTTTTACCAAATGACCTTTCCCTGATAAACCCGATCTGGTCTCAGTGTACAAAAAATGTATGTATCTTTATATTTTTATGTAATATAAAAATAAGAGCTGCGGTGTCTGTATCTGCCTCTTCATGCATTTTCTCTTTTCTTTTCATTTTACTGTGTTCGGGACAATTCTGGGCATAAACCTAAAAAAACGTAGCGACCAGGTGCCAGATCGTAAACACATCAAAGAGAACACAGCGCCGGAAAAATGCAAATATAGCAAGCGAAATGCCAAGTGGACAAAGCTCGTTCCAAAACGAGAGTGAATCTGTGGCTGGCTTTCACCCGCTGGCAAGCACCCTAACCCTCGATGAGCCAGGAGGAGGGCCACCTTTGAATGTTGTTTTTATAAAACACAACCGACAAATCCTACTCATTCTGCCTTTAAATTAAGTTTATGCAACATAACTTGAGGTTATGTGATAGCTGGGGTCTGTCTCAGAGTTAGAGTTATCTGTGACTGTTAACTCCACTAAGTAAAATAAATACATATTATATAAATAGCATAAATGATCTTAGTTATCTAAATGTCCTGATTCATGAGACAAACCCTAGCTGTAACATCAACAACAACAAGGTAGTGCAGAAACAGGTTGGTTCACTTTGCACCATAGCATGTGAGGCATTGGAACATCAGTGCGTGCAGCGCAAATCATAATCACTTGTACTGAAGCACCATGTCATGCAAGAGAACACATAAATTACTCCACGACATTATGTATGAAAGTTATGCAACATTTGAGCCAGCTATTATGAAACTGTTTTGGATAGCTACTGTTTAAACTCAGTGGCCACTTTATTAGGTACACCATTCTAACACTGGGTACGACCCCCTCTTTGCCCCCAGAACGGTCTGCATTCTTTGTGGCATGGATTCAACAAAGTGCTGGAAACAATCCTTAGAGATTCCGCTCCATGTTGACGTGATAGTATCAAGCAGTTGCTGCAGATTTGTCGGCTGCACATTCGAGCTGCGAATCTCCCGTATCAAAAGGTGCTCTATGGGATTGAGATCTGGTGATTGTGGAGGTCATTGGACATTGTCGTGGAACCAGTTTGAGATGACGTGGTCGTTGTGACATGGCACGTTACAGGTGTTCTGGTGAACCTAATAAAGTGGCCATTGAGTGTATGTAAACAATGTATAGTGTCCAAATGTAAATGTACCTTTGGGACAGCCTCCTTCACAAGTTTCACATTTCTGCGTCTCTTTCCCGACAGGGTCGACAGCGATTACTTCCTGGTTGGCTCTGGGACAAACCAAAGTACAAGCTACTTCCATAGCCAGATAGTTATCTACAGACAGGGAGACAAATGTGTTCAAAGGGCGTCTTTGCAGCAAAAAGAAAATTAAGTATGAAATGGGAAGCTGGTAGCCTAAAGCGTTAGAGTAGCAGGAATGTGATTGTAACACTGCCAGGTTTGAATCCCTGTGTATGTGTGGAAATCTTGGCAAAGAAACTGAATAATCTTTTCTCCTCCTTCTTCCTCATCTACTATCATCAAGGTGCCCTGAAGCAAGACACGTCATCAGCAGGTCCATCAGTGAAGCTGCACAGTGGCCACTAGCTGAGCACTGTGTTGTAGCTTTCATGGATTTGTTCAAAATAAGTTCTCACAAGGACACGTCTTGACGCAGGTGGCTCCAAAGTTGAACTTCCTGTTGGGGTTGGGTTTGGTCTGGAAGGTGATGGGGTCGTAGATAGTGGGTGGAGGGCAGCTATCCTTACACACACCGCTGTCGTTGAAGTGACGGCAAGCCTGCAGAGAAGAGGAATGAGAAAACACGTTACTCCAGAAATGACAAACCACAATGTGACGCACTGTGTCACACACTGAGATTACAGCGAACACAACAAATATCTGTTAAATACATGTGTGTAATTTACCAGACAGCCGGTGTTTTTGGGTCCTGTGCATCCAGCAGCACACTGCGTGTGACAGCAGTCATGGGGAAGGGGACCTTTACACCGCAGACAGCCAGACGCACATTTAATACGGGTCACTTTGAACAAAGATGGAAAAAGTGAGAATTTTCAGCTGTTCTTCACCCGCTCTGGATTTTTTTCCAGTGAAAACCAAATAGTGTCACTGTCTGTCCTACTCTGCACATGATGTTAACTCACAGGTCTGGCAGTCCTGTGCAGTTTCTCCCCAGCACCTTTTACCACATACAGAAGAACAACTTGAACCTGTGCCAGAAGAAACACAACAATAACAACAACAAATGAGAAGAGCTGAGTACTTATCCCACAGTTTAACAATTTTACAAGAGAAACAGAGATTAACAGTCTACTGCTATAGAGTGCTCCAGAAACAAAGATTAACAGTCTACTGCTATAGAGTGCTCCAGACATGACGTATTTTTGTAGGTCAACCAGGAAGTTAGCATCGCCCTGGTTCCCTCGACAAAAAGCCAATGGGATTTTTCCATTTGGTTTTAGATTATTGCAGAAAATGAGGTCTGTGGCAAACAAACGTTTATGATACTTACAAGTTTTGTTCAGCCAGATAATCTTCACAAATGAACACCACTTTTATGATTTTTGAAGTGTGAACACAATCACTTGAAGTAAAAAGCTAACGTAGCTAACAAACTACACCACAGTCGCATGAGCGTGAGTATACACAATGAGGCTGTAAAGGCAGACGAGTTGGCGACATTTATTAGTCTCATGTAGCCACTTTTTAGCAACCGCCATTTTAAGACACATAAAGGCTTCAAAATTCACCAGTGGGGTTTTTATTGATGTATTTTGTCATAGAACTAAAAACCCATTGACTTTCAGAAACGGGAACCGGAAGTGCTAAAATGCGAACTCATTTCTGGGTTTTAGGACTCATTCCCGTACCACTCTATACTAGTGCTTCTGTGGGGCTGTACTTAAGTTGCCAGTATAATTCATTAGAACTGCTAGAATTGCAATTTTGCGTACTTACACTTGCTATTTTGAGTGCATGAGTGCGTTCACACTGAGAAGTATGGCAAAATGCAGTGCACTCTAAGTACCCGGATGTTGTACTCAAAACGGTCAAAACGTTGAGTGTGGAACGCTGTACACTTCTCACCCTCAATGGTTACCATCTTTGCTACGTAGCGGAAGGGGGAGGGTCTTTACTTAATATCCTGTCCCGTCTGCTATTTGTATTTCTACTGCATAACACTGGAAGCAAGTTCAATATTTCCATCAGTCAATCAGCTGCTCACAGTTAGGGGCTTGAGGCTGCAGTCGGTGCGCCTTGACGTTGATGTTCTGCTTGTCCAAAATGTCCCTCCATTCGATGTTCTCGGGGTCTGGGAAGCACAGCTGGGGGTTCCCCCAAATTTGCACCACACCCAACAGAATCTCTGCAGGGGAGACGATACATAAGAGGAGCTCATAAACTTACTGTTACAGTAGATAACAGATGCTGGATGAAAGGAGGACACAAAACTCACAATGAACAGAAGATAGAAGATTTTGATCAAATGAATGAGTCCAAAAAAAATCAAACATACAGTCCCAACCCCAGTCCAGTCTATTATCTGACCTGTGAGGCTACGAAGCCGGATTGTCCTGAGCCCCTGTCCACCCAGGGTGTTATTCACCACAGCCAGGGCGTAGCCGGAGTACAGCTGGCTGCCTCTTATGATCCGAAGGTTGTCCAGAGGCACCAGAGGCACTGATACATTAGCCACGAGTACATAGCCCTGTACCTCAACGATCCCCTGAAGAAGAACAGGTGAAGAGAAAACAAAAGGATGAGTCTGTGGTGGCAACAAAAACAACAAAGGTGGACTGACTGAAGCAACTGAATACTTGTTTTGTCTTTATTTATTTCCATCTTATTTGTTTCATAACTAATTAATATGGTTATCTTGAGTCATTTTATACAGAGACTATTACAGAAAAAACACTTTATATATACCTGTAGGAAGGAGAGGTCAGGGTTTCCATGAAGGTGTGTGATCTCCAGGTTGCCGTGGACGACCTGGCAGTCGGTGTAGAGCAGCTTCAGGGTCTCATAGTGATTTTCCAGGCTGGAGGGCAGGGTCAGCTTCATGTCGGTACCCAGGCACGCTGAAACACAGGTAATATACAGTATGACCCCGACTTCATCCTGCATGTACAATTCATTGCTCGACATTCAAGCTGCTTTATAGAGAATACTGTTTTATTATCAAAAACTCAATCAAAATCATTTGGAAAGCAAACAACTGAAACAAAAAAACATCACTCAACCTCATTACGACTGAGAATGCAGACAAACAAATAAAAAAAGGAAAAGTAAAAACAAATAAAACTCAAATTAACTGCCAGAACTACCTTTAACCAAAAAAAAAGAAAACAAAAATAAAAGCATATTTAACTCCTCAAAATAGTTAACTGCTTTTATTTCGGGGGTAGTGCAACAAAATGAGGTCAAAGTTAACTAGTGCATGAGCTTTTCAGCATGATTGTGTAACATCTGAAATATCCAATTCAAGTATCTAATAAAGTATTTCTGGCCCATATCCGTGAACTCCACGAGGGCCTCAGCACCCCGTCTAGATTGAAGTAATCCAAATAGTTCAACAGCATAATATGTGCATTAAATGAACCTTCCATGAAGTGCAATCGAAACAGTCAAATGTATGATACTCACTGAATGCAGCATTAACAGGGCTCAACAATAAGGATTGGCCAGGGGAACCCGGTTCTGGCTCATTTACTTAAATAAAGATTAAACATGACAATTAACTTTATTCTTTGTTGTTATTTGATAACCGCTAACAAATAAAACAATTTGTATAGGGGTAAGTAGATTTCTAACCCACTTACCCGACCAAAAAAAATAACGTTGAACCTTGATCATAATGAAATAAGAAGTTCATATAAAATATTGATTTGATGTCTTTCAAATACATTTGAATTAACAACAGAGGCCACTTAAAAACATTTTAACTAAGTGCACATTCCTGTTAAAACCCCTCCTGATGATTATTCTGTTTAGTGCATTGAGGAATTATTTGAATACTTTAAACAAAATTACTAAACATCTCCGTTTCTCAAATGCTGTTTTTCTCTGGTTTATATCATTCTAAATTAAATCTTAAAACCTATTTGGACTGTTAGTCAGACAGAAGAAGGAATTTTAAGATGTCATTTTGGGAATATTGGGACATTCCTCACCGTTTTCACACATTTGTAGACTAAACGATTAATTGATTCATTCAAAGAATTAGAGCTGCAACAATTAATCGATTAGTTATCAACTATTAAATTAATCACCAACTATTTTGAGAATCGATTAATTGGTTTGAGTTATAAGAGAAAAAAAAAAAATCAAAATTCTCTGATTCCAGCTTCTTAAATGTAAATATTTTCTGGTTTCTTTACAGTAAACCGAATATCTTTGAGTTGTGGACAAAACAAGACATTTTTCAGCATTTTCTGACATTTCATAGACCAAACAACTAGTCGATTAATTTAGAAATTAATCTAAAGATTAATCAATAATGAATGTATTTATTAGTTGCAGCCCTAAAATAGATTTTTGCAGCACTCACTTTTCTGTGATAAATAAGTGATAAATACAGAACAGACCCTGTTGATTAAACACTGGAAGTGTGAAATGGTTTCAAACTTCATTCTCTTCACATAACACAAACTGTTGCACATTTATAGTTACAGGCAGAGGACCTTGTCTTATTGAAACTCCAAATAATGATGACTGTAAGGACGTGGACTCCACATATTTTGACTGTAACTGTTAACGAGTGGCCTTGAATGTGTCCTCTGAAATACAAACCATATGCGCTGCCTCAGTCTTGTCTCTCAGTGTATATGATATATTTTCCACTGGCAGCAGAGAGCGGAGATTCTCCACAGTGGGTCACACACAGCGTTACATTCAGGGTCATACAGCACTACAATTCATGGGGGCTTTCGCACACACATAGCTCCCGTGCTTTAGCAGGCAGTCACACAGTGGACTGTCCCTCCTCTGCTGAGGTTATAAATGACTTCCTCTGGCGCCACTCCAACAGCCCTTCAATAGTCAACCCACTTTTGCTGATTGAAGCCCCCCTCTCCCATGTGCTATCTCTGTCCCTCCTTTAAGAAAAGAAGGCTTGATGGACTCAGATACATAATCGGAGGAACAGGAAGTACTGGCAGGCGAGAGGAGGGTGATTTTCATGATACCGGGGTTCAACAGAGTTCAGGAGTTATGTGCTCAAGACATGCTCTTATCACGTGTGTGTGTGTGTGTGTGTGTGTGTCTGCCGTGTGTAAAGCATCCTGGTGATGGCTGAGCACACCGAACTTAACCCATATTACAGCTCCGTCAAAGACGTATTGGGTCATAAAGTGTAAATAAGGTCCACATTAAAATCTGACAGCTACTGCAGCAAATGGGTCTATGATTAATGGAGCGGCGGCCAAAAATACACACCCAGTCGTTGTGTCAAATATCAAATCAAATGACTAATCACTGCCTTCTTCAGTGATGTCATCATGGAAAATAGTTTCACATGTCAGGCCAAGAGGGGAGTCGTGCTTTTATTCTCCAGCATTTAAATCATTTTTAACAAGACAAGATCTTAACAGAAACAAAATCCGACTCCCTATAACTCTGCGATTCAGACAAACACAAACAACACAGACAGCTCCAGCTCTGGAGGATTAGGTAAATGTGCCGTAACAGAAAGCACAGCGGAGTAGATTTTCCATTTCTAAAAAAGTGTGTGTAAAGCTACTTCTCAGCTTCCTCTCCTTTTATTCCCTCATTGTTTGCTCTCCAAAAGTCTCTCAGCAACGGCTGCGTGTGTGCATGCGTGGCCTTGTGAGGAGCTGCCCACCCCTCCATCCCTGGGGCCTAAAATACTCCCTCTTTTATCACTCACTCTGCTGCCCACTGTCATGTCACTATCATTGCCTCCCTCTTTCAAATCCACTCACTACATAGTTTTATTACCTGCTGCTTTGAGAGCTAAGTTATCTAAAATTCGCCCCTCTCTTCCCTCATTCATTTCTTCCTGTCGGTTTCTCTCAGAGTCCAAGAGCCGTTGTCATTTCACAGGAATGCGTGTCTTTGCATATCGAAAAGATGACACACATGTATGCATTTCACCAGTGAGTGGGGGGGATCAAGAGAAACCAGGTTGTAGTTCAGTGTCTTGTTCAAAGACACGCCAGCAACCTGTGACCCCTGCAGATCACAAGACGATCTCTGTGTCCAGGAGGTCACCCACACAACACACATAACTAATGGCTGCCACTGACATCCAAGCACACACACACACAAACGTGTTAGTGCTGGCTTCTGCACAGCGTGTCGTAGCAACTTGGCTCTCTCTTTACTCTCACTGATCAGATGTTTCTGTGGTTAACAAGAGAAAGAATGAGAGAGAATTTCTGCTTTCCTGCCTTTTGTACACTTTTGATTATTTACTTGATGACTACAGTCAAGTCCTTCTGTGTTCAGTTAGGCTTCTGATGCGCCAGCTTGTAACATTTCTAAGGCTGCAACTAACAATTATGTTCATTGTTGATTAATCTGTTGATTATTCTCGATTCTCTTGTTTTGTCCACAACTCAAAGATATTCAGTTTACTGTTATAGAGGAGTAGAGAAACAGAAAATATTCACATTTTTACTTTTTTTTCTTAAAAAAATACTCAAACCGACTAATCAATTATTAAAATAGTTGGCAATTAATTTAATAGTTGATAGGGATGCACCGATACTGATATTGGTTCGGATATCGGGCCGATACTGACTGAAATAGCTGGATCGTATATCGGTGACAATGGGGTCGATCTATTCAATTCAATTATATGTTTACAAGAGTGCAACACTATCACTGCCTTCAAGGAGAGATTTATTATTTAGAAGCTTTTTCCAAGTGTTTTTAATGTTGTTGCAGACATGGCTATTTTTGTCACAACAGACTGTATCTTGTAAGAATTAATAGAGTGACTTGATCTGTGATTTGATATTAATCTGGCTTCCGACAAGAGAGGATGTGGCGACTCCAAACTGACTGCGTCTTGCACTAGTGTGCTGCTTGGGACTGTCTGCAAACTAAAAGCCAGCTTGAAGCCACACCTGTGCGTGGCAGCGTGCCAGTTAGCACAGGGAGTGTGTGTGTGTGTGTGTTTACCAGTGTGCGTACGGTAAGTGACAGAAACACGGTGGCAGCGATGCTACTGCAGGAGTTAGAAAAGCCTGCAGCGAGACACACCAGAACAGTCAACAGGATCCTCTGGCCTCGTCTCTCCTCTGGATTAGATCCCTTCAAAGCTCAACACAAACAGAACAAGCTGATCCAACAGGACTTTCTCTGTCAGTTTATCATCCCTCAGATTTAATATGTCAGTCCTGATGCTAACACAATGCTAATCCTAGCGTGTCTTGCATAAACCTCACATTTCTCCCAACCTCCCTGAACACATTCTTTCTTCCCCTTCAGTCTACAGCCAAGGAAGAAAAAACAGGTATTGCTCAACAGACAAGCAGAACAGGATCCGTACTGTACTGGAGCCACAGACGTGAACCTCATTCACTCTGTCATGCACGAACTACAATCACGAACACAAACACCATTGATTGCAACAGAATATCTCCTGCGTACTTTTTTTTTATCCCCTTTACTACACTTTGAAAGAATCTGCAGTAGCATTTAAATGTGCAGTTCATTTTAAAAGGGAAGAAAAAGGAGAAATATCTGTTCATGTGTAGATAATCAGATGTCAATTCATTAATAGATGCTCATCGCATTGGTCTGTATGATAATGAAAAGTTATACTGAAATTGTTATTTTCAATTTACAATCTGGAGAAAATCTGACTGTGTGATGACTTTGTAGTGTTAAATTAGAGAACCAGATTTTGTGTCATGATTTTAATTTTGTTCAAACTCTACAGTGTGCCTTGGATCATTTTTGACATCATATTCCACCCATGCAATGAGCCCTTCAAAAGATTGAACACCTGAAGGATCCAAAGAGCAACTGTATATCTATACCACAAAGACCCAGCAGCGCTTCTACTCAGTTGTCTTCATATTTTTCTGGCATTTTTGCCTTAATTTTTGAAAGCAACAGTAGAGAGGTGACAGGAAATGAGGGAGGGAGAGAGAAGGGATGACATGCAACGAAGATGCCCAGCCGGTTATCGGCTACAATTACATGATCAGTATCTTAAACCCCTTGGCCAGCATGACGTTTCTATTTCTGAATTATTGCCCAATTCTAACAACCACAAAGTGTCACATTGATAGAAGATGTATAAACACAGATCCTGAATAGAAACATGACCTCTGCAGAAGATGTGCACAGAAAATCAACATGATCAAGACCATTTTTATAAAGAAAGTTTACGCTTATCAAGGCTGCTGTGATTTATTTTAAAACAGTTTCCTTGTACAGATTTCTGTCAGGTGTGTAAATGACACAAGACGGTGTCGTAGTGTTTCCTCCGAGGCTGGTAACGAGACCTCCCGACGGCCCCTTCCTCTGCTCAGAGTGAGTTAGATCACTAACACGCAGCCTAGACTGGTGAGTCACGGCCGGCTGAGCTAACCTGCTGCCACTGAGGGCGATTCAGTAGGACTTAATCACTTCACAGTGAGTTTCTCTCAATAGGTGCACTGGAGTGTGACAAGGACATGAACTCTGTGGATACTGAGGCCACCGAACACACAAACACACGATATGTTCTCACACAGGAGCAGAGTGTTGAAATAATTAGCTCGGACCACTGAAGGAAAAACACCAAACACAACTGCTGCTGACCTTTGGAATCATACATTCGTTGGCCACAGGATGTGTCTGTGTGTGTTTGTGTGTGTGTGTATGGACAAAACAATAACTGAAAGTAAGACTGATGCGTTGCTTAACTCGGCCGTTGCGGACCAATCACAGCGCTCACGCTGAACTGATGCTTCAGAGAACAACGCTGTGGAGTAAAGTGCACCGACCTGTTCCCACCAACAATGCAGTTGTATTTGAAATCACTTCACCTGTGACTATTGGCTTTGTTTGTGTGTGTAGTGGTGGTGGTGGGGGTGGGGGTAGCAGCTAATAAAAGACAAAGAAGCTTCACTGCAATATTTCTTACTCATATTAGTCATTTAAGACGTAAAGAGGACTTCATCCCAAACTAAAAAATGGTGATATTTCGTGTCATCATGCGCTGGCCTATTTCCTCACAAGGGCATGTCGCTAAAAGCTGTCAAGTACGTAATAAAAGAGTTATTGATGTCGATATGTTTGCCATTAGCTTGTGATATACTAAATGCTTTTAAAATCATCTGACCAGGCTTATTGACCAGGCTTATTGATATCTGACTCCACTTATCTTTATCAATATGGAGGCCTATGCAACCACGACTACAAACTAGAGCTGCAAATAACCATTATGGTCATGGTTGGGATGAACAGTTTGGCCTAAAGTCAATAAATAAAGAAAAAAAGTTCCTAGAGCCCAAATTGCTTTTTTCTCTTTTGAGTACTTAGTTATTCTTTAGTCTTACAGTTCAAACCTAAAACATACTCAGTTTACTGTAATGTAAGAGAAAGAAAAGCAGAACATTTTAAAATTTGAGTAGCTGGAATCATCACACGTTTGGCATTTTTACTTGAAAATTACTTTGAACTAGGGCTGTCAAAGTATAATAACGTGTTAACGCAAAATCGTTTGAACGCCACTAATTTTATTTATGCATTAACACAATCAATCTTTTGGAGGTTGTAGCGGGCTCAGTTTTAAACCAACTAACATACAAACCATGTCAAACTAGCTTGTCGCAAAGGATAAAGGGCTAAATAACGCTCCATAATTGCACTAAACTTTGGCGAGGAAAAACAGTCGTGGCCATTTTCAAAGGGGTCCCTTGACCTCTGACCTCAAGATATGTGAATGAAAATGGGTTCTATGGGTTCCCTCGAGTCTCCCCTTTACAGACATGCCCACTTTATGATAATCACATGCAGTTTGGGGCAAGTCATAGTCAAGTCAGCACACTGACACACTGACAGCTGTTGTTGCCTGTTGGGTTTCAGTTTTCTATGTTATGATTTGAGCATATTTGTTATGCTAAATGCAGTACCTGTGAGGGTTTCTGGACAATATTTTTAATTTTTTGTATTGTTAATTGATTTCCAATAATAAATATATACCTACATTTGCATAAAGCAAGCATATTTTCTCACTCCCATGTTGATAAGAGTATTAAATACTTGACAAATCTCCCTATAAATCTTGCGATTAATCACGATCAAATATTTTATTCGACTGACAGCCCTACTTCAAATGCTTAATCCATTACCAAAATAGTTCCTGTAATAATAATAATAATAGTAAATTGGACTTATATAGCGCCTTTCAGAAACCCAAGGACACTTTACAAAGGGGGCACTCAAAATCATACTAATAAATAACACTGAGGAGAAACTATAGCAAAGTAATTAAAAGAGTGATGTGTAGGAAGAGTCAGCTGAGATCATAGGCCTTGATGAACAGGTGGTGCTTGAGGTGTTTTTTGAAAGTGTCCAGGGATGAAGCATTTCTTATTTCAGGAGGGAGAGAGTTCCTGTAGATTTACTACTCAGTTAATCGACTAATTGTTTCAGCTCTAATAAGAGGAAAAGAGAAAGTGAGGTTAAAAAAGGGCGAAAATGCAAAATTCTTCTAAATTGGATAAGATCATACATGCAAATACATTATTAAATGCTGTTTTGCTTTATCATATTCATATAAAATAAAACTGGAAAATGTATCTTGCAAATTGTTTGCACTTTTCAGATAAAGCTCTTGTTTTACTGGCATGCACTCAAGCTCCCAAGTGTGACAAGTGGCCCTCTATCAGACAATGTCCTCTTTGGAACCAGAAGTGAATAATTGACATCGTCATGATCCCTGGAACACAATGGCCTGTCTGTTATTGTTGTTGGTTTGTTTTTGTTTACGCGTTGGTCGAGCAAACCAGCCTATAACGTCCTCCTGCAGTCAAGCTGCAAAGCAGGTTCTCATATTTCTCACCTATTTCACTACTACTACAACTATGTTATTGTAGTGTTTATCTCTGCAATAAAAATGTGCTACATGGGTTTTTTTTTAGTCCAAATCTCTCATATTTCTCACCTATTTCACAACTACTACTACAACTACTACTAGTAGTGTTTATCTATCAATAAAATGTGCTACATGGGGGGTGTTTTAGTCCAAATCTCTCATATTTCTCACCTATTTCACTACTACTACTACTATGTTATAGTAGTGTTTATCTTTGCAATAAAAATGTGCTACATGTTTTTTTTTTAGTCCAAATCTCTCATACTTCTCACCTATTTCACTACTACTACTACTACTATTATTATGTTATAGTAGTGTTTATCTATGCAATAAAATTGTGCTACATTTTACACAATTTTTTTCTTTTAACTTATACTTTAATATTATTTTATTCGTTTTTATCTTATACACTTTGTGCTCTTTTATCTTGATATTATATATGTAAAGCACTTTGAATTGCCTTTGTGTATGAAATGTGCTATATAAATAAACTTGCCTTGCTACATGGTTTTTTTAAGTCCAAATCTCTCATATTTCTCACATATTTCACTACTACTACAATTACAACTAGTAGTGTTTATCTATGCAATAAAATGTGCTACATTGTTTTTTTTTAGTCCAAATCTCTCATATTTTCACATATTTCTCACCTATTTCACTACTACTACAACTACTACTAGCAGTGTTTATCTATGCAATAAAATGTGCTATATGTGGTGTTTTTTAGTCCATATCTGGTACTTTGTGTGACAGGTGTGATTTTGCTCCTGATCAGCGCGTCATGAGGTCCCGCGAGCCTCGGCGGTTATAGGACGTTAGGGCTCGCGGAGGAATGTGTGTCCTAGCAACGTCTCTGGGTCGTCAGACCTGAACCTCGAACATTTACTCAAATAAAACCCACAAACTCTACTTTAAGAGTAAATACAACCCACATACTCTACTTTAATACATCCCATGTGTAGACAGAGTGTCTATTTTGTAAAACAAGGCGAGAATAAGCGGTGAAAGTTACCCACCTTCTCTGCCCAACGAGCCCGTCACTCCGAGCAACACGGCCCCGACAAACACCAAACTTCTCGCCGC
>CAKALG010003096.1:0-17803 GCA_916700815.1 Helicolenus hilgendorfi
TCACTTGACAGACGTGATTTACCACCTCGTGCCAATACAGCCCGGCCTCTGTCTTCAGGTCGCTGCACTTGAAATATGGAGACTTTGGGGTTTTACTTGTCAGGATCACGTTGGGCAGGCAGAGGGCCAGCAGAAAGGTCCAGATGGCTCCTGAAAGGATTTTGCGACGGACCAGCCGGGCTGCGTTAGTCCCTCTAAATGGCGTAAGGGTCTTTCTGCAGCGATCGATGCTGATGAGGCCGAAGAAGAGGATGCTCATGTACATGGTGAGGTAGAAGAGCACTGAGGAGACCCTGCACACGAATATCCGCAGCCCAGTGGAAGCCATGTTGGAGTCTGATAACACCTGCACAAACACAACAGTCAAATGTAAAAGACTGAGCACAAATTCAAGACAGAGTACATTACATTTTTAAGTTGACAGTACCTCTTTCTAATTAGCACTATCTATAAAGGGTTTCTAAGTTGGAACTAATGACTTTCTTATTGGTTATTCATATATTAATGCTTTATAGCTCAATTATAAGCCATTAATTAGAACAAGGGTTGCCAAGTTGTGAGAAATCTTTCTGACTGGTGTTTATCCTTCTCTCACTGGACACTTACTTTATCTTTTTAGTTGCAGGGCATCTGTGCACAATCAATTCATTAACTAATTGTTAATATTTACAACTGCAGACCTGATGGATTATTGTAAAAAACACTTATTAATATTTATAACTGTGGATGACTTGCTAAGTTTTGCTAATGGCTTTTTAGCAACTGAGAAACTCCTGACCCTTAAAGGGATAGTTTGGGTGTTTTTTGAAGAGGGAAAAGAAACCCAAAGCACCTAAAAAAATCGATATCAGTTTAAGTGTACGCTATACTTAGAATATTTTCACTGTTTTACCTTGCCATCAGACAGCCCTTTCCAAGAGGGAACTGAAGACGTATCCATATATGCTCTTGCCAAAGCCACCAGGCTCCATTGAAAAAATCTGTAGAACATGGGGGTTGCTAGTATATGGTGCTATTGTGTGACTTTGGTGAATCGGGACTAACCAAAATCATACAATAACTCAAACTAACCAATCGTGGCAGCAGTGGACCAGCAACACCTGTGTTCTGTGAGGATAAATCACAGTTTTTTCAAGGGAGTCTGGTTGCTTTGGCGAGAGCATAGACAACGGCCTCAGTTCCCTGTCGGAAATATAGATCCTATGGCTGTCCCACGGCAAGGTAAACCTGTGAAAATATTCTAGATATAGTGTACACTTAAACTGATATTGATTTTTTTAGCTTGGCCTTTCTTTTAGGTGGCTAAAATACATTTTGCTGCCGGCCCCGTCCACAGCAGTACATTGCTTTGGTTCCATGCGGTAACATGTGTAACTTCAAAATGTATGTTTAATACCCTTTATTAATGAGTTATTCACATTCATAACTGCTGACTCTATGCCTTATTAGAAAGCGAGAAACTCATGACTATTTATAAATGACTTGTATATGAATGACTCACCAGCAAGAGAGAGTTTTCACAATCTGGCAACCAAAATGTTGCTCTTATGAATGACCTATAACTATTAGAAATGGTTTAATAACCATTAATAACGCCATTGGTTACAACTTTTAAACCATTTGAGGTTAAAGTGTGCCTCATAAGTAAACGGTATCAGTTAAACCAAACCTTGAAGGGGAACGTGAAGGTCATGATGACATCTGCAACCACAATATTCTTCAGGTATATAATGAAGTGAGACTTCGAGGGGATGCGGAAAAACACCCACACGGCCACGCCGTTGAGTGTGAGCCCCACCAGGAAGAGGAAGGAGTAGAGAACAGGAAAAACCACCGTCTTCAAAGCGTTGTCGCGGGAACAGGTGCTGTTGGTGTGGCTGTGATTGCCAGGGAACAGGAGGGATGTTGTATTTCCCTCCATGAGTGTTGTCTCTAAAAAAGTACAAGAGAAAGTTCAGAATTGTTCAGAATCATTTGTAGCGTAGCATTACAGTTATGTTCAATTCATGTTGAGATGTGTCATAGTATAAAAATCACTGAATAATATAACATTTCCAAAAGCAGAACTTTTTCATTACATTTACAGTATATCTGGTTTTCATGCCTTTATGTGCCTTTGAAATAAATCTGCAGTCGACTTTTGAAGAACATTTTCAACATTTGTACAATATGTAACTATATTCTGCTATCCCACTTTAATATAATAAATATAACTTAAGGTTTTGTAACTGACCTGTTAATTATGCTGCTATGTGTCAGTGAAGTCAAAATCTCAGTGCGGTTCTTTGGTTCCTCTCTCTTCTGTATGTCATCTGACACTGACCTTCTGTCTTGTCCAGTCCGTTTCAATGTTTCAAAAAGTGTGCGTGATTATGTGTATGTGTGTGCGTACGTATGTGTGTGTGCATTGGTGATACAAAAGTCACAGACTTTCTCTTTTCCTTCTCCTTTCTATTTCCTGTCACGGGGAATGGCTGAAGACTACTTTTCTAGATCTATTTTAACAGACACAGAGACTTCAGTTCAGTTCTGTGTATTACAGTAATTGGCCTCAGAGGGCCACCAGATAAATACTAATTTAAACACAAACAGATGACATATTATAAACAGCAACAAGGCACACAACAACAGTATCTAGCTCATTTTAAGGGCAGAGCTATTGTTGCACATGTGTTTTTATGGTGAACTCTCTGGTATTGGGAATGGGAATGTGACGTCGGCCATTTTTGGAGGCTAAAGGGGAAGTCATCCGCTGGCTGTTTACTGCAAGTGTCAAAAGATAACACAAAACACTGCACAGTGAATTAGATTCAATAGCTGAATTGTAGTATATGTAGTACACAGTCAGACACAAAGGGTAGGCTAACATTATGGGTTTCATTTTGCGAGATACCGCTAGATTAAATATGCAGTGTTAACAAACGTTTTGTTGGTATTCAGTTAGCATAATATTAGCTATCTTATCTTTGTCCAGATGATTGTGTAGTTGGCATTTGGCTTGTAGATCTGAATGTTGTATACCTACCCATTTGTAAATCATTGGCCTCCAAAGATTTACATATTTTGAACTGCTGACAGGTGTTCACTAACACCAAAACACATCAGTGACTGCAATGGGTGGCAAACTGTCAAAGTCCTCCTAATTAATTTCTTCAATTTTATAACATATCGCCCCTTTGCCTCTGTCAGCTTCTCTTTAGTATTTGTCTTTCGCACGTATTTTATACATTTCTGATGATGAACAATTGAGAGATGAATAGACCAGTGACAGATAATGACAGCCTACCGTAGCTCCCTACGCTACCTTCCAAAAATAGCAGCACGCCCCAAAATACTCCACGATTCCCATTCCCTATTGACAAATTGTTTGTAACAGTGCTGGAAGAAGTACTAATACTACAGTGTAGAAATGCTCTGTTATAAGTAAAAGTCCCTCATTTCAAAAATCGTACTCAAGTAGAATACGCATATACAAGTATTAGCATCAAAATATACTCAACGTACCAAAAGTAAAAGTACTATTTATGCACACTAATATGTAATATATTATAATTATTGATGCATTTATGTGTTCATCACTTTAATATTGCAGCTGGTAAAGGCAGAACTCATTTTAAGTACTGTATATATTGCTTAGTCAATAATATTATTTATGTTTTAATAATCTGAATATATAAAGTAACTCAAGTTAACACATAGTTGTAGTGGAGTAAAGTGTACAATATTGGAATAGAAGTATAAAGGATAATTAAAATAGGAATAGGAGTACTTAGAAATACTCCAGTAAGTAAGTACCTCTAAATTGTATTTAAGTACAGTAGTTGAGTAAATGTACACTAGGTTACTTTCCACCATTGGTTTGGAATAAAGTGTTAAGATGTTATAAATATGTGACCCCTCATTGCTCTTTCAAAATGTGATACAAGCTGATGTGTTTCCTCTTACAGTACTCACTTCTTCTACTATTGTAAGCATTATTGTGAAACCTCCACTGCTTCTGCATTATTTTTATAGAGTGGCTTAATACACTTTTATTTTTATTATTTTCTCATATGATGATGTATTCCTGCACTTGAAAGCATCTACGGGTATATATGTTTAAAGAAATGTACAGCATGAGTAAAATCATTTGGTCATCTGTAAATGTTTCTTATTATTGAATAAATCTGTTTAAACCTGATTCATTGTAATGAGATGTGCTGATTCCAGATATTCAGGTAGTCTGGGTTATGCAAGACAGAAAGGATTTGTCACATCATGAGTCACTGAAAAACATCCTTCTCTTTATTTCCACAGCTTGTTCCTGTCTATCAGTCTATCCTGGCATGCGTTGGGCAAAAAGCCATAAAACACCTCTGGACAGACTTGAGTGACCAACACAATTAAAGCATAAATAAGACTTTTGATACAATTCCTTTAAAAACAGACAGCTTGGAGGCATATGGCAGTAAATCCTTCTGTTCCACGGTGGAAAAATATGAAACTGTTTTTGGCAGATGCTTCACTGATATAAAACCTCCCCATAGCTCCAAATAATACCATTCAGATTTTTAACTCTCTGCCTTCCCAGGTCATGTTGATTGTAACGTTTCCTACCATGGGGTTTGTGAAACAGACATTAGTTCCTATTTGCCATCCATGGAGACAGAGGGTGAAGAAACTTCCCCAAACTGTTGTCTTGTATAACGTATAGAAGCAGTCCTTAGTGAAGTGAGGATATCATGCCAACCATCACTGCGGGTGTAATATTGTTGCAGAATAGTGTCATGTTGCCTCACTATACCCGGGTCCAGACCTCTAAATATATCTAGTATTTCAAGTTTTAGAGTGTTGGCACCTTTCAGGCCTCAAAAGTGCCGGGGCACACTGACATGATAATGGGTATCAAGTGGAAGTAAAGCAAAGTATGCTTAATTATTCTCCCAAAATATGAAGTTGTAGGCTTCATATAGCTGATAACTTAATAAATCAAGAAGTGTTTTGCTTTACTTTTTGCCAAAACTATGTTGTTGCTACGTGTGTAATATTTTTTACAGTAAATAAACAAAAATATAGCAACTTGTATGCATATTGCATCACAACAGTATCAGAAATAAGAAATGACCGGAAGACAATACAAGTATTTAAATTAATATGCAAAATTAGAGGGGAACTACGCCCATGTTATTCCTATGGTCTAAAAAATTCTAAAAATATTAGTAAACATGAACAACTCTCTCCCAAATCCAAAAACTAGAGTGCTAAAACTCAAACTTGTGATTTCGTAGGGTATAAAGTGCGGAGCTGTCCCATAGACAATGAATTGAGAACAATGTTACAGATGACACTGAGAGCACCCAGGGGAATATTCTGAGGATATGAGGACATTTTCTATTTCACAACTGAAAATCAAAACATTACAATAGAATAAAGCTCATTTGGGTATAAAAGAAAACAAATATTCAGTGGGTCCACTAAATCAGTCTCCCATTCATTGTCTATGGAGCAGCTCCAGACTTTATACCCTATGACATCACAAGTCTTACTTCTCTGGTTTCTGGCTTTGAGAGAAAGGAGCTCATGTTCATAAATATTGAGTGAACTTTACTAGGCCACAGAAATAACATATTGGAAATTCTTAATTTAGGTGGTGTTCCCCTTTAATATTAACGCAGAAACTGGAAGTGTCTAACATCAACCAAACTGCAGCAGCAAGTCTCGCCGAATCTAACTAAAAAAAAAAGAAAGAAAAAAATGATGTTATTTTTTTGCAAGCACCGCTGCAGGATGAAGGATGATATTCTCCGACTCCAGTATGGAGTCTGGGGTGCGTCACAGGAATAATAATAATAATAATACACATTTTTATTACACTGCGACCTCTAAATGTTAAAGCACAAGACAAATGGCCTGTGAGATAGAATATGACAGGAAGATATATTAACAAATGGAATAACACAAAGTCTAATTTAAAAGCATTTTTATCAATTCATTTAAAGTGTAATGTATTCAGTCAGAAGGTAAATGTAAAATAATGAGATAGAATTATTCATTTGCACATTTATTGATGTTCTATAACATTAAGCTGCACTATTAAACACTACTCTGCCAGTAGTGGTTAGTACCGTGTTGTGCTGTGTTTTCAGAATATTTTACTACAGTTAGGTGTGTGTGATGTGTATATAAATATATGACCCTGGTTGCGGAGGTGTCTCTTTTTTATTGTCATTATTTTAGGAATTGTGGACCATTTTCTGCCCATGTTGGTATCTACCTCTCTCCTCATCATCACACGACCCTGATGGCCTTCTGCCCTTCATTATTGAGTACCAGCAGTTAGCATGGCAATGCTGCAACTTCCTGTGTCTGCAGGGAAACTTTGTCAAAGTCAGCAGCATTCACTTCCTAAACAAACGCACATCCAAATGACTAGTCTGCACATTTGCATGCTCTTGTGGTTGTGGTCGCATGTATAACTCAATCTAAATTTAGTCCCATACACTGTACACGAATCCTCCATATCTACATGCAGTGATGTTTCCCACAGCTGTGATTTTTACACATCTGGGTCTGATCAGGACTACGTGAAGCATGCATTCTCCCGGAGAGAACTCGACAGCTACACTTGCTGCTTTTTTAGTTTAACACTCTGGTCACCTTTCTATTTTTTATACTTTACTCCCTTTCTTTTGCTTCGATTTCTTGTTGAATGTCTGACACGAGTTGGTCAAACGATCATGTTTCTTTTGGTAATTGAGCTCTAAAATCACAGAGTTCTCCGGGACAAATGCCACACTATGTAATCCTACCTCTTGTATTGATGTTTTAAATTTACATTAGTCATTTACACCAGGGCATAATCAAATAGTGTGTGAACGCACAGTTGCACTACATTCACCCACACAGTAATCCTCGTCAGCTCCCTCTCAGACAGACAGGAAGAAGGGAATGAGGGGAGGAAATAAAAAGTTAGCAGCACAAGACTTAACTGAATTTCCATTTAAACCCCTCTGAGCCTCTTCAGCACCCCCTCCTCCTTACACACACACACACACACACGCTTTCTCTGTAGGCATACTGCTTTCCTCACCTCCCACGTCACCCCTTGACCTTTGAGTCACCACTTTCACTTTGTGCCAATCCAGCCTGCTTTAAGACAGCTACCGACCTGCGCTTTCTTTCATCCTGTGGCGATGATGAAGCTTTGGAAATGAAGGGGGAAAAAACTTAATTTCCTCTCTGCATGTGCGGTATTGCCTTTAGCAGCCCTGCTTTGAGCAAAAATGTCTTAACGTGGCCTTTGGAGGGTCTTTTATCACAACAGTAAGTAGGTTAGGGAAATAATCCCTGGTGTTTGAGGGCAAACATCAAGCTAATAACAGACACAGAGCTGTAACAGCTGTGGTTTGAAAAGCACGATTGATGCGGCTGAACTGTGACCTCTTGACCCTTACAAACGGTCAGCGGTTGATCATATTGTCATTGTGACAGGTTGGAAGATGTAAGACAGGAACTTCTTACCACATAGAGAGAGAGAGAAAATACCCACGGTGGTCCTCGCTTCTGGTTTGTTTGTGACTGTCTTTGTCTTTATGTATGAATGTTTACGTGTATACATTTCCATTGACAGGCTTTAAAATGAGCTTCTACTTGCATAGTTGAAATGTGCGGGCCAGACTTTGTTTTGACAGTGTAAGGTTTCTTTGGCTACTGCTGCTGGTGTGCTGTTCAGTTCCAGCAGGTCTGCCTCCCATATGGTTTACCCGTACTGACAAATCTACAGCAGCTCATATGGAGGTGAAGAGGGAATAAATAGTGTGAGCTACAGTGTTTCTAGCATTTATTGAGGCTGAAACCACATTTGCTGTCATGCACCATACGGGGGTAAAGCATCATTTCACGCTGATGATAAACAAGTATTGAAATGGTCTATTTGTCCTACTATAGCTGCTAGTTTTATTTCTTTCGGAGCTTTGTGAGCGCTCTACATTGTGCTGACTAAAGTACATTCCTGTATTTCTCATGAGCCCCATGTGTCCAGTAAGGGTGTGTTGACCGTCTGCATCAAAACTGCACACTGACATTGGTGAGTCCAACTGGCTCCTGGGCTTTAGTTTCTACTGCTGAATGATGTCGCTGATTCCATCCTCAGCTTCCAGTTCGTTGCTCACGTAGATGTTTTCCTAGCAACTGCTTTTGTTTGGGTTTTGCTACAAATCATTGCTCATCTCTTGGGTCTGGCATATGCATCAGTGAATGACCTACTAAACACTACCGGGCTTACACAAGTGATCTTTTCATAAACGCATCTCCCTAGACTTCTCCTCAGGAGTGTTTCAGCCTCTTTACGCTTATTGTTTTGGTTTTACGGCCCATAACTTTGATGTTTTGGTTGACTCTCACTGCTCTCATCGGTGTCGTTTTTTTTGGCCGCAGGAGGCAGCTCTTTTCAGCTAAAAAAAAGCTCTGATAAACCAGCTGTACGCTACCTATCTAGCTCTAAATGTGAGACGGACAAAGTTAGCAATTTGCTGGTGAACATAGTGGAGTATTTAGCAGCTAAAGGGCCAGATATTTCCCTCAGGAGTTGGTGGAGACCAAATTAGAGCTAAAAGGCGAATGAATATTGGACTTAAATTTGGCAGATGAATAGAAACAGGACTCCAAATGAATGCAACTGTTGCTCTGTGTCTGCTGGATGCGTAAATAGGCAACTGTATCCTAACAAATTCACCATTACATGTGTTTACAGCTTTTTATGCTTCCAAGTGGCTAAAAAAACCCCAGTTATCACATGTTTAAATACATCTGTAACACTGTGTAATTTGTGTGCATACGCAGTACAATTTTACAGTGTCAAATCAACTCAAAGCATCAACTCTCTCAATGTCATTAAGACATCAGCTTGGTCATGAGGGAAAACTCCATCTGCAATGGCAATGAAACCAAAACACTTTTTGAGTGCCTCTGGCACCTGTCAGCGGTGGCATTCCTCTTTTAAATTCTCATCCAGGGTGTTGATGTTTGTCTGCTCTTTGCCCTGTTGCCTGAGAAAGCAGGATACAGAGCTGTGGCATGAGAATTAGAAAAAGAAGGACAACAGCTCCCTTTGAGAGGCTGGCCAGTCTGGGATACCGAGCATATTTGACAGGGTGTCTCTGTGTGCTCAGCAGAGACCTGTGTGCACACAGAGGGCAGCAGATAGGCCAAGGGACAGGGCCGAAAGTGTCAGCTTCAGCTGTTAACCACGATGGTGGGGAATACGTGTGCAAAAAGGTCAATGGCGGACTCAGGCCGTCTAAGGGGCAGGGGCGAAAAAATACAAAGAGCAACAGCTGCATGCGGTGGGGCATCAGCACGCAGAAAGTTTTCTAGCACGTAGGGCAGCCTATATGCCACTGCATCAAGTTTTCTCAATTTTAAGGCCATCCCAGAGGGCACTTTATCACATTTTCTCCACTGGGCGGGCACCCTAGAGGGCACTTCATCATATTTTCTCCACTGGAAGGGCACCCTAGAGGGCACTATCACATCTTCTCGACTGGAAGGGCACCCTAGAGGGCACCCCATCACATTTTCTCCACTGGAAAGGTGCCCCAGAGGGTATATACACTTGAATTCTAAAATGCCCAATCAAAGACATGTCAAGGACTTGTGGGAACACACTTATTTGTTACTTGAATCAAAGCCATCCCAACCATTTCCTTGACACTGGATATAAATCAATATGTCATAAAATGAGGACTGAAAACTGCTTTAGATGATATCTATAATGATCCAAGTAGCAAACATGACTTCAGTAGCAACCAGTGAACTCAGAGCTATAATGAGGGCCTGCTTTTCCTGTGATGTCATCGTGGTATCTGAGGTTGCTAGGTGCCATAAAGACATTTACAGTAACCTGTGTAGTTTACTAGTTTACTAAACCTCTGAGTCTGTTTACCAGTTTAACAGAGCGACACATGAAGATTTTCATGTTTAAATCTTATTTAATCATCTGAGCTATTTAGACTAATAGAACAGATACAGTATGGTTATTAGAGCTGTTGATGCCATCTATTGGTTGCCTGTCAGGATAACACAACTAGGGTACATAGTTGCATGATTTGGCTGGGTAATATTATCTAAGAGTGAAATAGTCTTTAGTGTGTTTCTAGATATATAAAAGCTCAAAGTGTAAGTGTGAATGTGTGAATATATTACTAATATTATATACAGCACAACAGATAATCAGTTTGACAATCACAGGTTACATATCTATATTTATCATGGACAATATATGTCTACAAGAACGTCTGTCTAGAGAACATGCATATAGGACAGGGAAGATTTTTTATAGAGCTGCCCAAAGCTGAGACTCCTGCCACTGTCTCATTTTTTTATTTATAGGTGTTTAGTGTTTCCTTAGCCATTGTTACAGCTCCTCCAGATACCATCTAAATTACACATTGGCTTTACTACATAGTGTTAAATGCATTTTCCAGACACACAGAGGAAATGCTGACCGTGGACGTGTCTGAGTGAAGGATTGCAATTGCTCTTGACTGTCTTTCACAGCAGCCCTCCAACTTGGGCTCTATCTTCTTGTGCTGGAAACAATTAGATTTCAGGAAGAAATATGGGAAACCAGTTCAACAGGAGAAATATAGATGGCATTATTCCCACAACAATTACCTTACGTCAGTAAAGATGTGCAGGCCTCAATGAAATTAAAAGCCTGACCAATGGTAATGTTGGGGACGTTATTATTAAATGTCACCCTCTGAGACCCGCAATCCCGACTGACATTACTGTCTTTCAGAGGCTGTAGCAGGCTCAGTTTTAGAGCTATA
Source organism: Helicolenus hilgendorfi (assembly GCA_916700815.1). NCBI lineage: Eukaryota > Metazoa > Chordata > Actinopteri > Perciformes > Sebastidae > Helicolenus > Helicolenus hilgendorfi. Next base: position 10,812 of record CAKALG010003096.1, read on the forward strand.
GTGAAGATAGAGATATCATCATATGAACCTAGAAAATCTAAGGAATCCATTGGTACCATGTCATGGTAACTTGTCGAGAAGGAGGATAAATATCGCTCCAAATTTGGGCTAAATTTTGGCAAGGAAAAACAGGCATAGCCATATTCAAAGAGGTCCCTTGAACCTTGACTTCAAGTTATATATTATATAAGATCTATATATGATAATCACATGCAGTTTGAGGCAAAAAAACATGCAGTTTTTTTAATGCAGTATAAATATGTTAACTTCGCCTATTCTAAAAAGATGTATTGGAATATTTCTGCATACTGGGTACCTACACAAACTAATCTTGGAATTACATAAATTGGGTATGACTGTAAAGCTGAAACTCTTGTGGATCCAATGAGCCCGATTGTATGTATGTGTGATGATGTTAGGCCCCATAGTAGCCATTTCATTGTAGTGAGACCATTTGTTGAAATATGACCTCACTGTATAAAATGACCTGTGGTGACCTCTAGGATAATCACAGCCTCATGAAACATTACAACCACAAACAAGAGACCTAGAGCATTCAGAGGAAGGATGGCTTTCCTTAGGTTTATTGACAATAAGGGGGTTTCTGAGCAGTTTACAGAACAGAAGTGCTCGTCATCTACTCGCTGAAAAATGCAATTCTTGCAGAAATCGCCAAATGTCAAAAGCTTTTGATAACAAAATCACAGCATGGCTTTTTTTTTATAGTGTTCCTTAAGGTCTTGGTGTCTTAATGTGGTATTTTGGAGGGATTATTGGTCATTTTTATCAGTTCTTGAATGGTAGAAAATGCTTAAATCAACCCCAAAATGGCTGCAACATCTTATGAGACATACTGTAACAGAGCATGGGGATATAATTATATGATATACTTCTATCATCATGTTCTAAACCCATATACACTTTTACAATCATTTTATATAATTTATTATTTAATAATTAATGTTTATTTTTGATTTACGACTAGAACAACTTGACACACAGTGCTGAGCTGCATCTGAAATGAATCTTCAGTTTTTCCAGCAGAATTTTTTTTGAATTTTCAGCTTTCAGATGATGTACGCCACTTCTATGTGACATCTACTGTTGACCTGCTATCTACCTTTAAAGACCCCTTGTAGACCCCCTAAAAAAAAAAAAAAAACGGGTCTATTGTGGGTCTCAGAGGGTTAATGCCAAATCCCTCTCGAAGTTTCTTTACCCTCAAGGTACCAATACTGAGACCCCACCCCACATATCTTTATCAATTATCACTGAACTTGAAAAGTTTCCTGGAAAAGCTAAACCTGTCAACAGAACTGCTGTAAAGTAGCAGTGCCACATTGTTGATGCAGCCTAATTGGGTGAGCTGGCTTGTTTAAAAGCTTTCCCCCCTTCGAGACTCAATCATTTAGAAGTGCTTTGATGTTTTTAGTTTGGTGTTTGTGTGACTGGAGTGAGGAAGGTTAGGTATACAGCAGTGGGCTACGGCAGTCCACCTGGTTACTCTCTGGGGACCAAAGGACCACATCTGCACCCAATCAGGTCGGAGAACCCCCCACTGACGTACTTCCACTGCCCTCAGGACAGAGACTGAGGGATTTGGTCCCATTAAAAAGTGTGTCCCATGCTTTATAATATACATAAAATCCTTTTTTTTATTGTATTTATTAGGCCCCTCTTACATTTAATGGTTCCAGTATTCACTTACTGACAGTTTTGGGCAATTTATGGATAAACTCAGTTGATTTATGATTGTACCTTTGCCCCTGTGTCTGGCTCTCATATCTGGCTTACAGCGCTTAAAGGATAACTTTTGACACTTACAGACGATATCTGAGGAAGAGAAAGGCCTTGAGAGCTTTCATATACAGACTCCCACTGTAAATCAACTGTTGATTTAAATGCAGCCGCGGGAGCCAGACGACAGCTGACACCTGCATACTTTCTTTTCCCTTACTAATGGCCAACGTATTAGCTCCCGCCGGTAACACTGAATCCTTTTCCTAAGAAGCAATGGTCCGAGAAACCTGGACCCACCATCGCAGCGTGACAGATCCAACCTGGGAGAGAGGTGCAAAGATGAATCTGTCTTACTTGTGGCTGGAAGGTGGATGTGTGGATTCTGCGACGCCTGTGTGAAATTCCAGCCACAGGTACTGAGAAAGACGCCGATGTATTGTACGAGCAAGCGTGTGTGCATCCACAACGGATGAGCCACTCTGGTTATATTTGAAAAGACTTTTTCACCTATAAGTTTGGATAGCAGCAAAATTGAAGCAAGTGGTCCACTTCTGCTGAGGACTTTGCTTGTTGCCAAGTTTGCAGCATCAAAGAAATAAAACAGACTCTGAGCTAACAGAGAAGTACTGTCTCAGACTGCTGTTGGTCGGCTCCCAGCAGTCCTCTCTTGAGATCAGTTTCCATGTTCAGGCTGCTAGCCTTCTAGCTGAAGTATGGAATTCATACCACAGACCAAAAATATGTCTCACCGTTCCCTGGTTTCCCTCGTCTACCGACTCGGTGGACGTTATCCTTCCTCTCCACTTTTCCTCACTCAGTTCTAAGTTTACTCTTTTTTTAAATGTTTGTCATTACTCATTCAGGTATTGCCCACTCCATTTCATAAGTAGATATGAATTCTTAAATGAATGGTATAATATACACTTTTCCTAAAATGTCTGTGAAAACAAATGCTGGCTGTATTATTAATTGTTGTTGGTAAATGTTTGAATCAAAGACCTTTTGACATCATAGCATGTGTAATTAATAATATTAACGGCCCATCAGTACATGATGGCTGACTGATATGACTTCCTGTGACACTGAGCCATTGTTAGTGTTATTATTCCCACTTATTCTTTTCCTGCTATGAGAAGTAAAAAGGTGTTTGAAGCAAACATTTACCTACAATAATTTAAGAGTGTACTGAATATTGATCTAAAGTGAATTTGCTAAAAATGAATCATTAGCAACAGAGTTGAAGTGTTTGTAACTAAGGAAGTAGGTATGACTACCAGTATGTACCTAGCAATTTCTTCTCTAAACGTGCAATAACAGATTTTTTGGCAACTAGGGGGAAACACTGACATATTATCACCTTTTAATATTGACATGGTGAATGTGTTAGCAAACAATGTTGATTTACACATCCAGCAGATTTACACATATGGTATTTTTTGCCACCTGGCGAATTTAAAGTGTGTAGTGTGTAGGATTTGTAACCAACTGAAACTTCTCTTGTGTGCCAAGCGCGTAGGAGAACTATGATGGCCAATGTGAAAATGTGAATGGCCCTATCTAGAGCCAGTGGCTGTATCCGAAACTGCCTACTACATACTACTGAGGAACGCAGTATGGAGTATGTACTGTATACTGCGTACTGCTTTCATCAGTGTTATGTAGTATGGAACGTAAATCAATTTATTTTGTAGTCCGCTAGGCTGGGTTTCGTGGGTTTCCGGTTTTGTAGATATAAACGGCTCATTCTAAGGTAAAAAAACCCTCAATGATTATTAGTTTCATGCTTTATACACTAAAGAAAACATACTTTTTAATATTATATTCCAATTCTGCCAGCAGATCCTCCAAAATGCTATAATCGTATCAAGATTGTCTGTATACGCTATGTGTGTATATTAAAAAAATCTGCCAATATATCATTATTGGAACTCCTAAATATCAGTATCAACCTAAATAATGTTAATGAGAACTAATCCTCACTGAAAAATATATTTTTTTTCTGTATAAAGTGTATATCTAAGATAAAAACCCTGGTGCACTAGACACATTAAATGCAGAGTCACTGACTTATTGAGTGACTGAACAGAGCATTGGTTCCTGGAGTGGTGTTGGCCTTGCTACTGGATGGAAACATGGAGAATATCAAGATAGGAATTTCTGGTTGAACAAAGCACCTATTGTTAAATGTTCCCTGCAGTTTGCGTTAAAGACTATGTTGAGGTTAAGACTGTCTTGGCAGCTGAATCCAGATAAAAAAGTAGAGGTAAAATAATGTGAAAAATCAACAATTTGCTTACAGGACATTGTGTATACTGTGAGTCCCTTGGAGAAATTGGGGCTTGAGGTAATGAGCACAATCTTCCCAGCAACAAGTCATTTGATTCTGTACAGATTTGTTCTGTTTTTCCACAATCTTCGAGGTGGCCAAGGAGTGGCCATACTTTTACCTACCTCATCTAGTGTAAAAACAGGTTTTGTTTATTCATCTCGTGAAATGGTCGTGGTAGTACAGTGTCTCACTTTAACAGCTGAAACCAGAAATTGGGTTTATAGGTACATCATATTTGACCTGGTAAAAACAAAAAGCACACTCCTCTCCTTTCAGTAGCTTCTTATAAAACCATATTTTAAATGGTACGTGTTAGACTTCAACTCGTTTCCTTTAAACACCCAAGAGGAAAAGAGCAAATGGGAAAATCACATAAATTCCCATAAATATCCAAGACAGCGGACGGTAAACTCCATCATTCTCATAACATGAACCGCAAAACCAGAACTGAACAAATAAACTCACCATCCGCAGAGGGCACCTGGTGCAAATGACAAACTGTCTTTCATACTGAAGAGCCATACATCACAATATGTGGTGTTTTTTATAGACATCACTTAATTTGTTTAATTTGTGTGTGGTTGTCGCCCAGCTCACATATGAAATCAGTCTCTCAAATCATGGAGCGAGTAGCCTGCATTCCAAAGTTTATGGAAGACAATTCCCTCTTTCCCCATATCTGTCTGGGTCATAACACACTGCGTAGACTGGCTCCGAACTTTGGAAAAAATGTGTTTTTTCTGAGATCTCAAAAATTGATTTATTGGAATGTACACACTTGAGGAATAACCACTGACTTCCCCATTAAAATGCAGCTGTTAGCATATTGGAAGCCACTTTAAATTAATTATTTCCTGTTTAACGATAGTGTTTAAAGCTGTCCTTCCTACTCCAGCATCGGGAAGAGACTGTAGAAACGACTGGTACAGTATATTTTCTTCAGAATTTTTATCAGAAACCTTTTTATGAATTTTTTGAGGAAAATGTATTTACAAATATATGTCTCTACCCCAATCAAACACAATGTAGTGGATTTAAAAGTGTACCTCTCTTAACTACTACAATTTCATCTCATGGGACACAGAATCGATTCCTTTATTTAATGTATTTTTTCTGTTTTTTCTTGTTTTCCTAATTAGTGTAAAATGATATAACCTCAGTACAAGTCGCAGCAGTATTTATGAGGCCTCGCAAAAAGGAAGCTTTAGCCTTATTTTAAATGTGCGTCATTATAGGCGATCCACAATTGGTGCAATTTACTGAGAAATTGGTTCCAGTTGTTGCCCTTGAGGCACAGAGGGAGTATTTGTCTTAATGAACGCCCTTAAAAATGACTTAAGACTGCAGTGGTTAGACAGCAAACAATGCTAAAGTAAATAGAAGACCATCTCACTAAGGACAATAATTCACCATCATTAATTTAAGTTTTAGTGTTACAGGTCATAGATTTCTATCTTTCCTTAAAATCTAAATTTGGAAACAGGAATTTTAAAATATATGTCACTGTTCCCCCTTTCTGTCTAAACATCCTCCCTTGTCTTTCTGTATAAATTGCAGGAGGGCAGTAAAATCAGCACTCAATCACAAACAAAAATCAAAGGCTCCCCTGTGGGTCTTGCACATTGAAGAGCTGGTTAAAGAACTATTTTCACAGCTGGAGAGTTGAAACTGTGTGTGTCTGGAAGATTTCTACTGCAGCCAGAGCCATAACCTCCTCCTGTAGGGTGAACTGGATAATCCTAATGACCTTCATTACAACAGCATTATAATAGCCTACTAGTATTAACAGCCAGTTCTGTGTATCTCCAACAGTGATGTTTCATATATATAACGCGTGTCTAATTTAAACAATTATGAAATAGTACAATAAAACATTAAAAAGACATGAGCCATGTTTTCTTTTTAATGTCATTTTTTCTCCCATACTTTGATAAAGTAGATACTACAAATAGATACAAATATACTGTATTATTACAGATTAGCATAATGTATAACATTACTGTAAATTCTTGTGTACAACACAATAGATTGGTAGTGTGTGTTTTGACCAATGAACTGCACTGCAAATATAAAATGTATAATACAGAAATAGGATGTGATAAAAGCACTGTATCGTCCATGCAGATACAGTATGTATCCAGTGTAAAACACGCCTCATATATTTTTTTAACAAATCTATTTTTCTTCCACTGCGAAATTCGATGAATTGCTCTCGAAAGACATTTTAATATACTCTGCCTGCTGTCGTTTTCATTTGCTGTCAAAACAAAGCAATGTGTAATGACAGCAACAACTTCTGGCCAATGTCTGAAGGGAATTAAAAGTCTCTTGGGAACCTTTTTTTCTGGCACACAATTCTTTCTCCCTCTCTGTATGTGCTGTAATAGTATCCCTATGTGCGACCAGGAACGCCTGGTCAGAGAAATCACTTTAAGTTTGACTCTGGCCCTTTTCACTCCCATGAGGACCACCCCAAATGAAAACTACCTATGAATTTCCAGACCCCCGGTTCCAAAGTTACAATAACAACTTTCTAGCCCAAGGCTGGGTTTTCCAGTTAAAAAAACATGTTTTCCCTATAAAATGTCTGTTTCCTTTCTCTTCTTGTGCTATGTTTATTTTTTTCAATCCACGTTTGTCACTTTTTAAAATAATATTCCACAAGCCGTGATCATCACAAATCCACATGTGAGAAAACATGCACTGTACCTCGCAGACACAAGAGTGTTAATTTTTACATTCGTATATGCCACCGTCCTCCCCCAGTCTTGTCTTGTCTCACAATATATGTACATAAGTGACCTTTGAGTCTGTACCCAGGTGGTTCTTGGCCAGGCACTTGTATGTTCCAGAGTCTGAGGCTTTGGGCCTCTGAATGATAAGTGTGCCCTGAGGGTGGAGCAGTTCGCTACCCATGGGCCGG